>CABHPP010082452.1:0-57203 GCA_902168425.1 Peromyscus attwateri | reverse complement strand
TGTTACAGTAATCCTCAGTCAGTGTGGTACAGTAATCCTCAGTCAGTGTGGTACAGTAATCCTCAGTCAGTGTGTTACAGTAATCCTCAGTCAGTGTGGTACAGTAATCCTCAGTCAGTATGGTACAGTAGCCCCCCAGTCAGTGTGGTACAGAGTTGTGATGATGGTGGTGTCAGTGGTGATGGTGAAGAGCCCTGTCATTTTCTTCCCTCTTTTTGTTGTTGTTTGGTTTGTT
Source organism: Peromyscus attwateri (assembly GCA_902168425.1). Lineage (NCBI taxonomy): Eukaryota > Metazoa > Chordata > Mammalia > Rodentia > Cricetidae > Peromyscus > Peromyscus attwateri. Next base: position 56,968 of record CABHPP010082452.1, on the reverse strand, counting down.
CTTTTCTTTTGGAGATAGAATCTCTGTATGGCGCCCTGGCTGGTCTGGAACTGGAAGCTCTGCCTGCATGCACCTCTGCCTCCAGGAGTTCTGGGATTGAAGGCATGCACTACTACACCTGGCCTTCTCTACTTTTATTGCTGGTCTCTGGGAACCAAAGGACGAGTTCCACGTGGTTGCTGGGCTGGCCTTTGGGCAGATACTCTGCTGAAGGAGTCAGATTCCCTTCCGCTGGCTCTCCCTTCCTAGCTTCTTACTCCTCCTCTGTACTACTTCCCTAGGAGGCCTGCAGCATCCCAGGAATTGGCAAGCGAATGGCTGAGAAGATCCTGGAGATCCTGGAGAGCGGGCATCTGCGGAAACTGGACCACATCAGTGACAGTGTGCCTGTCTTGGAGCTCTTCTCCAACATCTGGGGAGCTGGGACCAAGACTGCCCAGATGTGGTACCATCAGGTCACACCCTGCCCATCTGCCACTTCAGTTTTGCTGTGGTACAGAGCCTCTGACCACATCCCTTCTTCTTCTCCTGCGGGAGAAGGGTCCTTGTGTGTTCCCACCCTGTGTTCTCAGGGGAATGAATCTAACTACAAGGGGATTGCTTTTCAAGGACACCAGAGTTCACATGGGTCACTCTCCTGTCCCCAGAACAGTTGTGTGGCTTAGTGTCCTTCAAGTGTGGACAAGAACAATAAATACATTACTCTGTCCCACAAACCATCAAGGAACTTTCTGTTTTTTATTTTTATTGTTTGAGGAAGTATCTCGCTATGTGGCCCTGGCTAGCCTAGAACTGCTATGTAGACCAGGCTGGCCTTGAACTCAGAGATCCGCCTGGCTCTGGCAAGGGACTTTCTAAGGAACTCAGGCTTTGGGCTCCATGTCTAAAAGAGTGGTTCCCAAACCTGGCCATGCCAAGAATGATCTTGGGAGCTGGTGAGAGTGAAGCCCAGACCTGTTTTAGACCAAGGAATCAGGGAGCAGCGTCCCCAGATTATGGTGTGTCTTACTGACTGAGACTGGACTTGCTCAGTCTTGCCTTATGTCTACCATGGCGATGGCGGTGACAGAACCACCTGTGCCTTCTGGTCCATCCACTGCCTCGGTCCTGGGTGCTCATAGCCTCCTCTCTGGCTGTTTTTTTCCAGGGTTTCCGGAACCTAGAAGACATCCGAAGCCTGAGCTCCCTGACTGCTCAGCAGGCCATTGGTTTGAAGCACTATGATGACTTCCTGGACCGCATGCCCAGGGAGGAGGCTGCAGAAATTGAGCAGACAGTAAGCATGGCTCCTTGAGCACTAAGGAGAGTGAAGCTTGAGGCCAGAGGCCCTGAACCCCTAGCTGGGCAGCCCCACGGTCAGAAGTTAAGGGGTTGCCAGAGATTGCAAGAGCAGGTTGAGACCAGAGCTGTAGGCCCAGAGGACATCAGGTGGAGGTGGGCACTGCAACACCAGCCCTGTGGGTGAGTGGTCTCAGGGTCAGAGAGCAGAAGCACTGGGTGCTAGAGTGGAGCAGACACAGTCTCGAGGACTGGGGTGTGGGAGTTTGAACAGACCAGATAAGGGGCGGGGCAGAGGTGCACTTCATTGTCCTTGAGAGCTTGATGAAAACTATGGGGTCAGGAGTGGGCGCGCACGCCTTTAATCCTAGCATTCAGGAGGCCGAGGCAGGCAGATCTCTGTGAGTTTGAGGCAAGCCTGGGCTACAGAGTAAGTTCCAGGACAGCCAGAGCTACACAGAGAAACCTTGTCTCAAAAAACAAAAACAAAAAAAAAGACAAGAAAAGAGAACTCTGGACTCCTCCCCTCAAAACGCACAAATGGCCCAGGTGTCTGTATCTCTTTGCATGTGTGTGAGCTCTCCGAAGCCCCCCAGGCTGCTCAGAATTGGTTGGGTTCAGATGAAAGCTCATAGGTTTGGGGGTGGGTTCGAGAGAGCACAGCCAGGACTTAGTTAAGGGTAAGCCTGGTTAGGAATTTCTCCCAGGGTTCTGTTCTATTTGCTGTTAATATTTGTAATTGTCAAGGTCCAAGTGTGTGGCTCAGAGGTAGAGTGTCGCTGAGTGTGCCCAAGACCCTGCTGTCCCCAGCAGCACAGAAAGAAAGAAAAAGAAAAGAGTTTTAGTTGGCCAAGAAATAAGGTGTAGGGGCTGGAGAGATGGCTCAGAGGTTAAGAGCACTGGCTGCTCTTCCAGGACCCAGGTTCAATTCCCAGCACCCACATGGCAGCTCACAACTGTCTGTAACTCCAGTTCCAGGGGATCTGACATCCTCACACAGCCATACATGTAGGCAAAATACCAATGCACATAAAAATAAATTAGAATTAAAAAAAATAAAGAAGAAAGAAAGAAGGTTTGGCCAGCTTAAAGGTTTGGTTTAGAGCAGGGAACTAAGTTTATAAGTTTATATATAGTGTTGAGTCAAGAGAGACAGGATGTCTCTGTTGTTTGCTCAGCTGGTGTGGGGCAACGTTCTTTCCCTTTGGCCTAGGGTCTTGGTGAGTGATAGCTGAATCAGCCAGCGGTCTGCCGTGGAACTATGGGACTGTGCTGGATGGATAGATAGGCCCTATTGTGTGCCCATCACCAAGCTGTGCTGTTAATGATGACACGTCACTCAGCTACGGTGTCCAGGCACAGAGAATGCCCATTGGAACCAGGCTTCCCACTAGCCTGTCCACAAGTAGGGCTCCAGCTATAGGGATGCTGATGGATTACTCATCTAGGCCGCCTCTTCCCATTCTCCTGGGAGGCCCAAGAAGGGATTGAAGGGATTAGCAGAACTGCTTGTCAGGTCAGGGGAATTGAGGTGTCCTGGCTGTGAGTATCCAGGGCCCCAGAAACCTCAGTGTCCTGCAGTGGGGGTGGGATACATCTACATATAAAAGGCCTCCACAGTGTCTGGCAGAGGCTAATGGGCTTATTCCTCCTCAGTCAGGCCTTTCAGATCCTTCTAGCGACAGGCCAGTCTCAGCCCTCCTAGAAGGGTGTGGGCAGCTCCTGCCCTCCCTTTCCCACAGGTGCCGTGGTATTTTGTGCTTCATTTTCTCTCGGCCAGGTTGGAGGCTCTGCAGCCCCCGGCTCAGGCCTTAAACCCTGACTCCCACCCACTGCCATCAGCTCCAAATGCATAGGCAGCTTGGGCTGCAGGCACGTGGCTTTTTGTTATCAGTGGGTTTTCACAGGCCTAGCCTCTGGGTGCGGGGTGGAGCCAGAACCCAAAGAGTGTCCCTCTGTTCTTACACAGAGCCTTTCTGCAGAGTCAAAGCCAGTGTCTTCAGGCCTTTACAGGCTTGTCTCTACGGGGGCCCAGGCACATCCCCTCAGTTTAGCATAAAGCGTGGGGATAGGCCTGGGATTGTCATGGGAGAGGCCACCAGCCTTTCACTCCTCCCCGCTCTTCCTTCCTTCCGCAGGTCCGGCTGTCAGCCCAGGCCTTCAATCCTGGGCTGCTGTGTGTGGCCTGTGGCTCTTACCGAAGGGGGAAGGTGACCTGCGGGGATGTGGATGTGCTTATCACTCACCCAGATGGCCGGTCCCACCAGGGCATCTTCAGCCGCCTCCTGGACAGCCTTCGGCAGCAAGGTATTCACTCTGTCTTGGGGTGAGCAAGCTGGAAGGGGCATCCATGTCCAAGGTGTCACCTCTAAGTTCTCAGTTTGAGACATGCTGTGGGGGAAGGGCTTTGCAAGAATCCCACCTCTTCTGGGGCCGAAGACACTGTAGAACAGGTGCCCCACACCCCTGCAGGTGGAAGGTCTCACCTGTCCACCTTCCATAGATGAGGAATTGGGCTTAGAGGGGCAAGGTCACGCAACGTGGAAATGAGTAAGCTGGGAATAGAGAATGCTGGGGTCAGGCAACTTGGGAGGGTGCAGATAGGGCTGGCTTCTTGCTCTACTAGACATCCCTTGTATTGGGCCAGGGTTCCTCACAGATGACTTGGTGAGCCAGGAGGAAAATGGGCAGCAGCAGAAGTACTTGGGTGTGTGCCGGCTTCCAGGGCCCGGGCAGCGGCACCGGCGACTGGACATTATCGTCGTGCCCTACAGTGAGTTCGCCTGTGCCCTGCTCTACTTCACTGGTTCTGCTCACTTCAACCGGTCCATGCGAGCTCTGGCCAAGACCAAGGGCATGAGCCTGTCAGAGCATGCCCTCAGCGCAGCTGTGGTCCGCAACAGCCAAGGTGTCAAGGTGGGGCCTGGGCGAGTGCTGCCCACCCCCACAGAGAAGGACGTCTTCAGGCTCTTAGGCCTGCCCTACCGAGAGCCGGCTGAGCGGGACTGGTGACCTAGGGCTTGGGCAAGGGCAGCCATGCTGTGTGAGTGCCTCATCTGGCCATCCACGGCCGCTCTAGCTTTGCCTAGCTTAGCCTAGCTTTGCCATGCTACTTCAGTCACCCGCTGCCCTTAGGGAGCCAAGCCGGGAGGTTTGGGCCTACGGGAAAGAGCCAGGCTGACGGTGGGAGCCTGCAAGCCCTCTCCTGGACAGGATGATGTCTGTTGCTGACCCCTCCACGTCCCCACGGCTCCTAGTAACGTTCAAGCAGAACAGGTGGCTGGTTTCAAGCCGGTTTCCTGTGCTGAAGGCATAGGCTTCCCCTTCCACCCCAAGACAGATCTGGATGCTGGGAATCGGGGAGAGGCTGGGGGTGGGGAAGAGGGAAGCCCCTGTGGGTTCAGCATCTTCCTAGACCCTTCACAGCAGGAGAGAGCTGTGCGGATTCCCTCACCCACTCACTTCCTGTGCAGCTGGAGCTGCTGGGGGTGGCCTGCCCAGACTGTGAGGACTGCTTCTGAAGGCCCTGGGGCCTAGTAAAGTGCTTTTGACATTCAGCCTGCCTGGTGTCTGTGAGCTATAGCCTCCACCTGTGGTCCCTCACCCCAGCAGAACAAAGACATCAGAAAGCCACACTAACTGCCTGCTAGTCAGGCCTGGAGAGTCAGATCCTGAACCCCAAACGGGGTGTAGGGTGAATGGTGAGAGAACCAGAGTCAGATACAAGGGGCCACTGTCCACCCTTCAGCAGCTCCTGTGGCCCTAAGATGGGACTACTGGGGGACAGGAGGTGACAGTGCTTAGAGAAACAGTAAGGACCATGATCTGCTCACCATGGATAGGAGTGGGGAGACCCGGGGTTACTTGGAAGAGGAGAGCGGCAGAACTGCTGGTAGGGAAATGGCAACGGCTTTAGGGAAGGTGCTGGAAGGAGTGTGCTAATAGAGCAGGTGGGAGTGAGTGGGCAGGTGTGCAGCAGGGGTCCGACCCCTTCCTCCCTCCCTCCCTCTCTCTCTCTCTCTCTCTCTCTCTCTCTCTCTCTCTCTGTCTCTCTCTCTCATTGCAGGACAGGAGAACGGGGAAGGCAGGGGGTCTGTCTGGAAGGAGGTTTAAAAAGTCAAAATCTTCCATTGGGAGACTTTGAGGTGGAGCATGAGGCAAGCTTAAGTCCAGAAGCTCCAACTTTAGTCTGTCAAATGTGAAAGGTGTGTATGTGTGTGTGTGGTGTGTGTGTATGTGCGATGTGTGGTATATGTGTGGTGTGTGTGTGTGTGTGCGATGTGTGTGTGTGTGTGGTGTGTGTAGTGTATGCATGGTGTTTGTGTATATGCGATATGTGATGTGTGTGTATGGTGTGTGTGTGTATGGTGTGTGTGTATGTGCGTGTATGTGCGATGTGTGGTGTGTGTATGTGTGTGGTGTGTGTGTGTGTGGTGTGTGGTGTGTGTATGTGCGATGTGTGATGTGTATGTGTGTGTGTGTGTGCATGTGGTGTATGTATGTGCATGGTGTGTGTGTCTGTGTGGTGTGGTGTGTGTGCAATGTGTGGTGTGTATGTATGTGTGTGCGTGGTATGTGTATGTGTGGTGTGTGCATGGTGTTTGTGTATATGTGATATGTGTATGTGCATGGTGTGTGTGTGTGTGTGTGTGTGTGTGCACATGGTGTGTGTGTATGTGCATGGTGTGTGTGTGTGTGCACATGGTGTGTGTGTATGTGCATGGTGTGTGTGTGTGTGTGTTGTAGAATTCCAGAGTTGGCTTTTGTCTCCTTGGTCTCAGTCCTGGCTCCTATCTGGGCAGAGGCGCATATCTATAATTATAATTCCAGATACTAAGAAGACTGAGGCAGGAAAATCCTAAGTTCTAGGCTAGCCTGGGCTATGCAGGAAGTTCAAGGCAGCTCAAAGAGAACAAAACAATTCTGGACCCTTAGCATCTTGAGATCAGACCTCCAGCAAGCCTAGACCCCAGACACCAAAGTTGGGGGACCTGGTCTGCATGAGTCCTGCTGGGGAAGGGGTGGAGCCCACTGCACACCAAACTGAGAAGTAGCCACATCCAAGGACCCGAAGTCCCTGTGAGGTGCCAGTCTGTTTGTTTGTTTGTTTGTTGTTTCGAGACAGGATTTCTCTGTGTAGTTTTGGTGCCTGTCCTGGATCTCACTCTGTAGCCCAGGCTGACCTCGAACTCAGAGATCCGCCTGCCTCTGCCTCCTAAGTACTAGAGTTAAAGGCGTGTGCCACTATGTCCAGTTTAACTTCCTGTTCTTTTAGGCCTCCAGGTCGACCACTTTTCCCTGCCACAGCAGAGCGCAGTTCTGTGTGTGTCTTGGTCTCTCACTGTCATGTGTGGGTGAACGGGCCCTGCCCCATGTCAGGAGGCCTGTGACTTGCCCCTGTGGGAACAGGAGGGTCCAGTTGGTTGCAAGCTTTAGGCCTCAGGCCTCTTTTTGGCTACTCTGGGCCTCTCTGCATTTCAGCTGCCCACAACACAAGTCCTCTTAGGGGGCCTGTGACCCAGCCCTGCCAGACGGTAACCTTGTGCTTACCCGGGGCCTGGGGTGACATGTGTCATGGCCATAACCTTACTGTGAACCAAACTTGTGTCTGGAGTTCTGGCTGCTGAAACAGCTGGTGCAGGCACAGGCCAAGCATCACCAGCCCACCTCTGGAGTGGGCACAGCATGGTGGGCAGGCTGTGTTGTGCCCTGCCTCTCCTGGGCCGTAGGATTCCTGCCCCTTTAGTAGGAATGGGACTCCTCTGGCCAGGACCAAGGGGTACAACTTGAACAGGTGGCCTCACTTCCCATCTTCACTTTCCCAGTGGGGAGGGACACGTTCCTGTTCTCTGAGAGAGGGAGCTGGTAAGGAAGCCACAGCAGTGGTTCCAGTCTGCAGAGAGAATGCAGCTACCTAGGCCCACAGTGGGCTCCAGTGTGGGCCTGTGTCCACTCTGCCCATCAGTCTGAACCAGCCAACCAGTTTCCCAGAATCCCTGAGTCATTGGGCAGCCCTGCTTCCCAGCTCTGGAACTGGGGTCTCTCAAGCTGAGGCCCCAAGAAAAGCTGGTCTCCAGCTCTGGGATCTCAGTCCTGCTCTCCTGTGGAAGAGATGGCTGCCTACTTGGGAGAGCATTCCTGAAGAAGGCTGTGGTCCAAGACAAGAGAGCCCCCGGGGTTGATGGACTGCTGGGAGGGCTCTGAGAAAGCCACCAGAAGATGGACTGAATCAAGGCTAGAACAGTCACCACTGCCGCGTGAGTGGCTGTGGAGCCTCTGTGGAACCTGCTAGATTCGGGCCTGGCCCTGACCGAACAAGCCTGTAGCCTCAGACAGTGCCCGTAGGTGCCTGTTCCCTGGGTATACGCTGGTGTTTGACCAAGCTTGTGGTCGCTTGTTTGCGTGCCTGCCACACTGTCTGGGCCCTGGGTCTGTGGGCTGTGTGTTTACACTTGGTGTTTGAGTACCTGGTGTCTCTAGCTAGCCTACTACAGGCCCCCATGTAACCAAGGGCTCAGACAGATGCATGGGCTGGAAGGGGTCCTCGGTGGTGCTGGCCAGAGACTAGAAAGGGTAGTAGAGTTCTGGCTGGATTCGGAGCTCTGGGTCCTTGTGTCCATGGAGGAGGCCGCAGGGCGGACCGCTTGCGTCAGCCTTGAGCGGCCATCAATAGCGCGCGGTTAATTAATTTGATGGGAACAGCAGGGACCGCCGTTTGCATTTAGTGAAGTTCCAGGAACTTCCAACCCCATCTTCATAATTGGCCTCATAAATTGTAAGAAAGAGAGAGATCAGCAAAGCGGGAGGAAGGAGGGGCTGCCCGTCCGTCCTTATTTAATTTTATTGCTGAAATTCATCTTTTTAGCCTCCTCCGCCTGAATCGGCTCTCCCTGCCGGATTTGCCTAATCATGATAAATTAATATTCATTTCCCCACCTCTTACCCAGCTCCCGCGCTTGGATAGGGTTGGGAGGGTCTCCTTCCAGCCCCTCTGCCTTGGTGGGAGATGACCCCCAAAGTGGAGTTTGTGTACTGAACTAAAATTGGTCCTTGGGGAGAACAGGAGGGAGCCTGGGAGAAAGATGGGGTTGTGTTTCCTTGGGAGGAGGGGCTCCCAAGATTGATAGGAACTCAGAGGCCTCAGGAAGCTGACATTAACTGCCAGTGCCCAGCTAGGGCTGGATTAGAACAAGAAGAATCCAAAGAGGCTGCTAGAGACCTCAAGGCTGAGCCAGACACGGAAGTCGGGTGTGGGGGGTGGGGGAGATGGGGCACAGATTGGAAGCTGGATAGAATTGAGGAATGAGGCTGAAACAAAGAGTTGGTCACCCCCTGATCATTGTCACACTCCGCTCCGTCAGCTAGGTACGAGTCACCTTGCCAAGACCGACCCATGCTGGTCTGAGGGTTCTTGTGGGCACCACTGATTTTGGACCACTCTTTCTCAGCGCATCTAGCAGGGTGATTGGACCCAATGTATGGCACCTATGCTGTTCGCCTGGCTGTCAAAGCTCCTGCTTCAGTTAGGGCTGCTGTGTGGAGGTTGGGTGGAGTGTCGCTGGCAGGGCACACAATCCTGCATCTCCCTCCAGTCTCAAGGATCACAATTCCCTCATCTGCTCAGCCTCAGTTCTGTGACAATGAGGCCTTTCCATTTCATCCTGCCTCTGGCCTCATTTACAAGGGAGGAACTTGAAGATCACACCCGAACAGTGATTGGTCCAGTGCCCCACATAGTGCGGGAGGGCCGGAACTAGGGATGAAGGGAGTGTCCACCCTCCTGAGAGGCTGAGAGTGGGTAGAACATTCTGCTATAGGGTGTGAGCTCTGTGGGTAGGTTTTATTAGGTGACAAAGGGGACATTATTTAACCACACAGTCCCTTTCAAAGCAGAGCTCTCTGACTGGTAGCAGGATGGTGGGAGAGGTCTGAAGCATGAGCAGGACCTCTGAGGAGCAGTGCCCACCGATGCTCGGCAGCAAACAGGACTCAAGCCCTGCAACCGCCAGGAACTGAATCCTGCCAGCCACAAAAATGAGCATGCAAGGACATTTTCTTTAGAACCCTACAGGGATCCTAGGCTATCCAGTGCCTTCATTCAGCCTGCAGGACCCTGGCACTGAGCTCAGCTGACCTGACCTGGGTTTCTGCCCTGCATCCACGACTGCTGTTTGAAGGGCTAAGTGGGTGAAAGGATACTGCAGTAGTAGAGAGGGGCTACACAACGTCTAGGGGAAGGGGTCTTAGGACGCTGCTGCTGTGAGCCACAGTTGGAGCTGGGGGAGGTCTGGGGACTCTGTTAACACCACTCCTCTCTCCCCAGATTTCCCATGGCAACAATTGCCCCTAGTTTCCAGACTCCTCAGTCTCCTCTGTTGCTTTTCATGGGACCAAATCCTTGCGAGCATTTCAGCTTGTGACCTGTGCATGGGTGAAGCCCGGAACCTGGGTTATGATTCATTGTGAGTTGTGAGTATTAGCCAAGAGATACAGCTGTGCAGTCAGCTCCTGCAGAAACTTCCAGCACATGGGCACCAGCAGCAGAGCGTTCTGTGTGGTCCCCTTCCCAACACAGTTCATCTTTCCTTTCTGAGATGGCATTTCAAACATGTATTCACAGATGGATACTGGGAAAAGAGATTCCTGAGTCCCACAGGACCTGTTAGAAGGCGGGAAAGACCAGATAATACTGTGCAAACCATGGGAGGAGCCCTGGGGAGGAGGCGTGAATTACAGGCACCACATATCTGGTTTACTTGAGCAGTTTTGCCAAGCCCTACTTAGCTCAGCCCTACATGTAAATACGTAGGAGATACACTTGTATCTCCATTTTATAGATGAAAAACCTGAGTCCCAGGCTGGAAAGATGGTTCAAGGGTCAAGAGCATGTACTGCTCTTTCAGGTCCCTGGGCTTGAGTTCAATTCCCAGCACCCACACTGGGCAGCTCACAACTGCCTGGAACTCTGGTTCCAGGGAATCCGATGCCCCTGGCCTCCCCAGGCACCTGCACTCAAGTGTGCATACACACACACACACACACACACACACAGAGAGAGAGAGAGAGACAGAGACAGAGACAGAGAGAAAGACAGAGACAGAGAGAATTTAGAAAATAAATCTTTTAAGGAAAAAAAAAAAAAAGAACCCTCGTCCCAGGGAGGTTCTTCTTTTGTCCTAAGTCATGACACATGAGGGTCAGACACGGGTATCACTCAGATCTCTCAGCAGGACTCTCGGTACCAGCCCCTTTCCAGCTTCCCTCGGCGTTTGCAGAGAGAATTACTGATGCTGACAGTCCGGAAACCAGAATTCAGTTTGGTTTTGAGACAGTGTTTCACCCGGCGGTGTGTGAACTCAAAATTCTCCAGACCTGGCCTCCTGAGTGCGGGGTAAAGGATGCCCCACAAGCCTGGCTCAAACCTGGGCTCTGAATCATTAGTTTCCTTCTGAGTGGGGATGCCCAGTTCTCTGCACCGTCGTGAAGGATTTAGGGTGAAGGCAGCAGGAACTCCTGAGCCCTGCCCGAGCAGAGCACCTCTGCAGATTGTTCCTCCTCAGTCTCAACAGGCCTGCTCTGTCTGCCTGAACTCCATGGCAGGGCCCACGGACTTCTGGCCTCAGACACTCCATCCCCCAGCTCCTCGTGGTCTCTGAGGATTCTGTCGCATCCTTTTGACCTTGATTCGGCACTGTGGGGAGTACTTTTAGTTCAGTTTGATCAGGAAATCTGAATATGCTCCGGTCACCCTCCCCGCCTGTCAGTTAAACACCAAACTGGGAAGGAATCAGCCCTGGCCTGTTCCCCCTTCTCAAGCTGCCTCATGGGGACTCTCGGGTGTTGACTTCAGAAAGAAAATCAAGGTCCTGCCCTCTCAGGAGCGCCCTGGCCCTCCCGACCCAAAGATCTACCTGCCTGCCAAGGTCTCCAGGGAGGTGCCCGCCAGGTGACAGATGACCCATATCCTCCAAGCCTGGCCTGCTTCAAGTTCATTTCTTGTTCTCAATCCCTCCACTCTTGAAGAAACAGAGTTTTCCGGGACCTTGGTGCGAGGGGTGTTCCAAAAGCAGGGTCATGCAGAGCTCCATGTCTAGGCGCCTGGCTCTCTTACCAGCGGGTGTATCCAGGGCGGGGACGGCGGGCGCGCTTCCCAAGAGGCGCCGGCAGAGGGCGCGCGAGGACCGGCGAAGAGGTCGGCGGCTAAGCCGGGCGAGTTCGAGAGAGGCGGGACGGCCCGGCTCCTAGGACCGGGGCACTGGGGAAGGGGTCCCGCTCCTCGAGAGGAGGCACCCGACGAGGACGCGGACCCACGTCCTTTCAGGGCGGAGAGACCCTTGCAGCACCCGCCCGGAGTAGGGAGGCACTGAAGATCTGATGCTGATGGTGACCGGGGTGAGAGTGGAGTGAGACTCCTTCTCAGACTCATCTCTGGCCAGGATCCTGTGCCTCAGTTTCTCCTTCAGGAATTCTGTTCCGTTGATGAGAATTATAACCTGTAAAAGCTGTGAGTGAGATGACCGAGGACTATCACCTGCCCTGGTCACCCTTTTCTTGGCCAGCCTGTCTAGTCGCAGCTCGGCGGTAAAAGAGATGGATGGAGACTGGAGAGAGTGGCCGAGGGACAGGCACGCGGGGAAGCCAGGGGAAGAGCTGAGAAGGACAGTCGCAAGGGTTGGGGCTGGGGCGGGTGCCCATGAGCCTGGCGGACCTCTGCTGCGACCCTTCTGGGCTGCGCTCTGGACAGTCTCCTTCACTCCTCTGGTGCTCCTCACCAGCGGCGGTGATTTATGGCTGGGCCAGGCCTGACGACCTTGGACGGATAACTAATGACGGGTCAATAACGCTACAGGAAAAGTGAAGTGAGAGAGGGCCGAGGTCCACCCCTTTCCGCCCATCCCCCCTTCCGCCCCAATCCTGCCAATCCCCGGTTTGGTGCACATTACTGAAGTCTCCTTGTAGGGGTGGGAGGCTCCCCAAAGCCCCTTTGACAGGTCTGGTGGTTAAGCCAGCTGAAGTGGGGGCAGGAGTAGGGCCTGAAGATACTGCGGAGACCCCAAGTGGGTCATCCGAAGGTGTGGGCCACCATTGTGAGTCCCATGCTACAGGCAAGAGGAAGTCACTTTCTGGGAAAGTCAAATTGGCGTTTGGAATTGCTGCCAGGCACAAGGGAGGAAGCCTGGGAGAGCGCAAGGAGGAAGGCTAGTGCAGTAATCCAGGCTGCGGCCCTGGCTTCTTCCTCTCATCACCAGCGACCAGGAGGACAGTTGTTTGCTTGTTTCCAGACACTTCATTTACCCAGGGGTCCCTTTTGCATGCGAATTGGGGTGGGGGGGGGGCTCCTCACTCCTGCCTGTGTCATCTGGGGACTTCTGAGAATGGACCAGTGCCTCCGCCTCTTGGGTCTGCCAACTTCCGGGTCCCTGTTCGAGATGCCCTGATTCCCTATTTTAGAGCCCTGGGGAGAGGTAAGCAGCCTAGGATGTCTGGCTCGAGTTCCTGCCTCTTGAAGAAGTCCAGGTCAGCACCTGGGAACCGGCGCGGGCTTTTCTGCCTTCTGTCCCATTCTGTGGGTGGGAAGGCTGAAGCGCTCAGAGCGCCCTTGCTGAGCAGTAGGCAGAGGGAGGCTCTGAGACCTGCAGCCTGATCTAATGCTTTGAACTATTCTCTCGCCAATCCTCCACCCCAGGGTCCCGGTCCTTCCTCTGGTGCCTCCTCCTTAACCATTGTCAGCTCCGAGTCCAAAGAAGACACCCGGGCGAAGGCCACAGAGGCAAGAGCACTCTGCTTCTAGATTAAGCCCAAGTGACAGAACTGCCTTGGAAGTATAGGGCTGTGGGAGTGGCCTCGTGCCTGAGGGTATGGGACAGTCTCTGACACACGTGGACTCGTGTGTGGACATCTGTGCATTCCCAGAATCAGTGGACCAGGGCCATGTGGATGCCGTGTGCTGGGGGTGCAGGAGCCACACTAGAGAGTGTGTAAGACAGGCGTGCAAAGGGAGCAGACTCCTTGTAGAGTAGAAACGGCAGAGACACACAAGCAGCCATTTGGGGATAGAGACCCTAAAGTTCCCCCATCCCTTAGTCCACCTCTAGCTTTTTGCATACCCTGTTCTGAGCCACAGGCACCAATTTCTCCTCCAAACCTCAGCCTGAAACCCCGGGGGTTCCATCTCTGGGTCTGGCGGCATACATACTTTTCAGGGTCCGTAAAAAACATGGGATTCCGCTGGGCGTTGGTGGCGCACGCCTTTAATCCCAGCACTCGGGAGGCAGAGCCAGGCGATCTCTGTGAGTTCGAGGCCAGCCTGGGCTACCAAGTGAGCTCCAGGAAAGGTGCAAAGCTACACAGAGAAACCCTGTCTCGAAAAACCAACCAACCAACCAAACAAACAAAAAAACAAACAAACATGGGATTCCTTGTTTAGAAGTGTGAGGAGTTTCGAAATGGAGACAGCAGAACTGGTAAGCCAAGTGCAGAGTTCTTGGGCATGCAAAGCCCTGTGGGACCACACAGGTCACACATCAGTGAAGTCAGCCCTGCTCTGCCACCACCAGCTCACTTTCCCATCCAGTCACTTGATGGTGTACTCTCTGTCCCCCTGGGTCTGTCACTTGGACTGTCCCTACCTCCCCCCCCCCCCCCCCCCCCAGCTGCCTGCCTTTTGCTATAGAGACTGGTAAAGCCTTCCCCTAGTCACTGCTAATAACCACTCACCTGGACTCCGAGCTCGGCCGAGCCACCATTTTCCTGTTTCTGTATATTGTGCTCAGAATTCAGTTCCTCTGGAAAATTCATTCTTCCTTTGGCCGTCTCCTCCAGGAAGGCCCTTGATTTTCCACATAATAAACGATGCACTGGGTCAAAGCACAAATCACTTCCACCTTCACTCAGAGCCATTTGTCTGGCCCCTCCAGCAAACCTAGCATTTTGGACGACAGGGATGGTGTCCTATTCATCATCAGAATTCCCCCAGTACCAGCTGACACCTGCACGGCAGGGGCTCAGTTAATATTTGTTGATGCAGCTGTGGACATCTTCTGCCTGTGTGTTCAGGTTTGGACATGATGACTCCTGTGTGCCAGGCCTGCGTACATACACACGCATCTCTGCTGTATGCATTCAGATTCCGGTACACGTGCAGTCACACTAGGGGCACACATGTACAACAATATAAGTGCTTTCTTTTTTCTTCCTCTCTACCTCCCTCCCTTCTTTTTCTGGCTGGCCTTGAACTTAGTACATAACTGAGGGTGACCTTGAACTTCTGACCTCCCTCCTTTTCTCCCCAAATGCTAGGATTACGGGTATGTGCCAGTACCCCTGGTTTATGCAGCTCTGGAGCTCAAACCCAGAGCTTCATAAATGCTAGGCTAACACTCACTGGACCAACGAAATTACATTCCCCACACCCTTTCCTGGTTTGTTTGTTTGTTTAGACTGGGTCGGGCTAAACTTTAGCCCAGGCTGTATCGAACTCTCCATTCTCCTGCCTCAGCTTCTCTACTGCTGGTAATACAGGTGTGTACCACCGCTCCCAGCTTGTGAACAGTCTCTGCAGGAATGTGCATGAATCCGAGGTGGTACATGTGGCTCTGTGAGTGAATTTATGCTGGTAACTGTATACCCAGACCCATGTGGCAGTCGTAAGCCTATGCAAGGCAGTAAAGGACGCGTGTGTGCCTGGCCTTGCTTGGTTGGGGTTGTGCCTGGACAAGAGCCGCAGGTGCACCGTGCAAGGACACAGGCGGCTGGCGCGTGTGCCGGCCATGTGTGTGCACAGCTGCGTGTCCTGGCAGGCGGGACGCCCCGTGCGCCCCCTGCGCCCGCTGAGCGCGCCGCTTTGTTCCTCCGCCGCGGGCGGCCGCGTGGTCTCCCGGCTTGGGGCTCGGGCGTCTCCGCCGGCCGGGATTGGCAGCGGGCGGCCGCAGCGCGGCTCCCTTCCCGGCGGGCGGAGCCGGATCGGCTCCCGTTACCGGCGCGGGTGGGTGGGGGTGGGGTGGGGGGGCGCCAGGCCATCCATCTTCTGTTATTACAGCGTAATGGGGCTGCTCGGGCGCCCGCCCATTTGTCATCGGCCTCGTTCGCTGATAACGGGCATTTGTCATCACTTTCCTCTGCCAATGTCATCAGCGCCGCTGACAGCGGGAGGGGGCACACGCACATGGGCCTGCTGGACACGCGTTCCTGCATATACACACTAACACATGAAACCTGAGGGAGGGCACATGGGCCCTGGGGGCACACGGATCTGTCTGTGGACCAGAACTCCTTAGAGATGGACGCATAACAGCCTGCGCAGAAGGGGCTTGTCAGGCAGATGTTCCCAGCTGCAGATCTGCTTCCGCAGCCTGGGGGGGGGTGGGGGGATTGAGTGCAGGTGGCCTTCCGCCAGCTCCCTTTGTGCACTTGTGTGACACCCCCACGGGCTCTACAGACCTGCACGTGGCTGTGTCCCACTGTCAGCCCAGCAATGACCAAAAGGTCACATTCAGGCCTCCGGCACTCTTCAGACCTAAAGACTTCGGGGAGAGACCACAGGACAGCACAACGTAACTGGGGTTGCCAGGACAATGGGTTCCTTCCTCTAAGCCCTCCAGAAACAGTGTATGTGGCCAGAGAGTCGCTTCCACTCCTGGATCCACTCCAGCTTTGAGCCTAGACTGATCTGTAGCAAGAGAGACTCAGTAAAGACTGTCAAAAGAACTTCCCATTTGGAAGAGGTACAAGGCTGACTGGTGGAAGGGTGCTACTGATAGCCAGGAGAGGAGCTTGGAGGAAAGGAAAACTGTTGTGTCCTGTGCCCTCTGGTGGGCTAGGTGCCAGCCCACTCTCTGCAGGACTGTGTCTGTCAGGAATTCCTGATGCTGCCTCAGGGTGGCGGAGGGGACCCCATTAGCCCTTATTAGGCAGACACCTCCCCCATTTCACTGCTCTCTGGTTGCCTGGCACATATTAGGTGCTCAATAAGTAGCTATTGAATGGATAAATGATCGAGGACAGGGCATTTGGGGAGGTGGGGGTCCCCCAAGTCCCTCCCAGAAAGGTCACCAGGCACTGATGGCCCAGATCTCATCTCATACCCTCCCTTTGGCTCCCCTCCTGATTTCTTATGCAGCCCCCCAAGTTCCCCTTCTCCCTAGGCCTCTCCCTCCTGGGTGGATGGGGGAGGGGAAGGTCCCTTGGCAGAGCAGGGCTGGCTTGTTCCTTGTAAATGAAGACCATAATTAACATTAAATTAAGGTAATACAAATGAAGGCAACATCGAGGCTGACAAGATGAGCGTTTGGGGAGGCAGTGGGGAGAAGTGATTCATATTTTTAATTTACTGTACGGATGGGCCGTGTGGCTGGGGAGCCGGTGGCTCGCCTGGAGGGGGTGTGGCCCCGCCATGTTTGCCGGGCTTGGAGTGATCACACAATGACTATTAAACTCAACTGTCCATATAATGGGGCAGATTCGACATGACGCCCACCAGAGCACCAGAAGCCTGGCCAGCCCAGGTTGTAAATCCTGCCACACCGCATCCGTCTGCCCACCTGCCCACCTTGGCCTCACGGGCCTGCCCTGGGAGAGAAGAGACGCGGCCCCTCGGGGCCTCGGGAATAGGGTGACTCAGAGAACCCAGGCCCTGGCCCACATTACTCGGGCTGGGTGCTAGAAGCATGTCGTGAGTGAAGGGTTGGTGTCGCTCAGGGGCTGATCTTGACCTGGGAGCTGGTAGAGGCTGGACCTCTGAGGACTGCGCAGAAGATATGGTGCCATGCCTACTGAGCAGTGGCTCTCACCCTTCCTAACGCTGCCACCCTTTAACACAGCTCCTTATGTGTGGTGACCCCCAACCATAAAGTTATTTCGCTCCTACTTCATAACTGTAATTTTGCTACTGTTGTGAATCATAATGTAAATATCTGACATGCGACTCCTGTGAAAAGGTCATTTGACCCCCAAAGGGGTCGTGACCCACAGGTTGAGAGCCACTGCTCTAGAGGCACTAGTTGTCCTGGCCATCAACAGTGTCGCTCTCTTCAACACTGATGAACCTTGTGCTAATCCCTAGCACCTCTAAGCCATGACCACCACCAGGCAATCTGCTTGTGGGGACAGGGAGGGGTGTATGGCGCTTTATGTAAAGCCCAATCTGAGAGATGGGGAGTGATGTCGTCTCAGAGCTTGTAAGTATCTTGGGCCCAATCCTGTCCCTCAAGCCCCCAAGCTTGGGAGTGGCCTACAGAGTCCAATCCAGGGACAAGGGCTGGTGGGACCACGCATTCCACACTGTATCCTGAGGCATGACAGTGGAGCTCTCTGGAGACTGGGGTGTGAGTGAGCATGTGTGCACACATGTACTCCTGTCCTCTCTCCAGCCAGAAGGTACCAACCAGTCCCAGGAGAAGGGAGGGATTCCTGCTTACTCACTCTGCAAGCACAGTCCCAGCCGCCACAGCTCTGCTCATCCCGTCCCTGGGATGAGAGACGCAAGTGTAATTTAGGTTTTGATATTATGAAAGTCTCGCTGCTCTAAAACAGCGGGACACTCGGTGCCTCATTAATAAAGGATAAACTCGGAGTCTATTTACAAGGCGCTTTTTGGGGTTATTTACTCTCCAATATACATATGTAATGTTGCGCATACTTACCGCTAGGTAGTTCTTCCCTCCAGCCTGGGCCTCCTCCTCACCCTGAGAGGGTCCCTGCAGGGAGCAGAGGGTCACTGGGGAAGAGGGGTTCTGGGGGTCCCACCCCTGGCAAGAGAGAGGCTCTGTGGGGAAGGGCAGAATAATCTGGGACTTAAACTGGAAGTGGGAGACAGAGCGCACCCACCTCCATGCCTCACCCTCCTCAACAGTCTTATCTCAGAACCCAGCTCCCTTGACAGACACGGGCTCTCCTGCCTAGACCCCACCCTCTGTATCAGGCCAGGGCAGCCTGCTTTCTCCGCATGGCCTGCCCTAGCTCCACACACAGAGGGCAGAGCTGTGGACAGGCTTCTGACAGGCTAGCCAGGCCTCTGGAGCTGCACCTCTGCCATCTGTGAGGTATTCCAACTTGTCCCAGACTTGCCCATTCCTCAGTTCCTGGTTGGCCATTATTCTCTCACTACAGGGAATCCACTCCCAGTTCCTGGTACCCATCAACCTGGCTGTGTTGGGGATGGATCCCCACGGAGCCTTAGCCCCCATCTTTCTCTGCCATGGGCACCACAAGCCTGGGTGCTTTATCATTATTATTTAATTTTTGTTTTTGAGACAGGTCTTACAATGTAGCCCAGGCTGGCTCAAACTCACAGAGATCCACCTGCCTCTGTCTCCCAAGCGCTCGGATTAAAGGTGTGCACCACCCTTCCCAGCCTCTGGGTGATTTTTTTTTTTTCATGGCTCCTATATGTGGTAGCATGCTCCTCTTATCCCATTTCATAAGTGAGGTCAGGGAACTCACCCAGTGTCACCCAGCCAGTAAATGCCAAGCTGTGGGTTTAACCCAGAATTGAGTTTGTGGCACTACAGCCTCCTAGGGGTTTGGAGGTCTTATGTTTGTCCCAGGACCTTCAGCCCCGGCCTAGCAAGGTCCCCTGTGGCCTCCAGGGAGGAGGAACACCTCTACCCCGTGAGAGTCAGACACGGTGGCCCTAAGTGTACATGAAGGGCAGTAGAGGATCCCAGCTTAGGCAAAGGTCATGAATCACTAAGGGAGTTCTGGCCACCAAGCTGGGAATCTTGAGGCTTAATGTGCTGTGTCTGGGGACCATGGTGTGGCACCTGTGTTGGGGTGGGGGTGGTCAGTCTGAAGGCAGTATCTGGCCAGTTTGGACAGAAGACATCTGGTGGCCTGCAGCCTCTTTATAGGTGCCCTGGGTGGAGGTATCACGTCTCTCAAGTACTTTGGGAACTCATAGGGATCCAAGAGGGCATCGGATCTTGTGCCTACTCCGGGCCTGGGACTCAGAGGACAGAGAGTTGGTTCTCTGGTTCCCTTCTCACCCTCAAAGCAGGAGGAGAGTTGACCTGGGGGTCTGGACAGGGATGATAGTTAACAGGAGGCCCTGCTCCATCACTGTTGGTGGACAATGAGCCATCACCACCCTAATTAAAGATATAATGACAGCAAATACATCCTGGGCTGAGAATGGATGATGAGTGGCAGGAAGGCACCTTGTGGCCAGCAGCCAGCTGCTGCTCCCATAAGCTCCCCCTTGGAGCTGAGGAGCCAGGCTGACTACAGGGCTCCTGGGACATCTGGATTGGGAGCGAGGCTGTAGCTGGGGATATAGACAAGGACCAAGGTCTGGCTGGAATATCAAGGTTGGTCAGTAGATCTTGAGGCCAGGACCCCAGAGACAAGGGCCCTTGCAGTTAGAAGAGGGGAGTAAATCATTATAAGCCCAACTGAGAGCCCCCAGGGACACCTGAGGCTACAGGAGGCCCCAAGGGCTGTTTGGAATTTCCAGGAGCACATGCTGGGGGTATCTAGGCTCTTGCCCAGGCTCAATGGGTGTACGCAGAGGGGACTGAGCTGCTGTGAGAAAGCACAGCAAGGCTCTATTGGGCCATGCTGGCCTTTGGTCTGGCCCAGACTTCTGCGACCACGGCAATGGGTAGTAAGGGTTGGAGAGCTCCGGTAACTAGGTAGCTGACTGGCCACCTGCACGGAGGAGAGCTGGCTTCCACTGGCCACTCTGGCTTCTGTTGCTTCCTCCTTCGGTACAGCAGGCCCTTGCTACCTATCACTCCTCCCTTCTGCACAGGACACTGGTTGTCCCATGGCGGTGTACTGAGACCCTGTTTCTTCCCTTGAGGGCTCGCTCTAAGACCTGTTTATCTGGGGCCCCACCCCATGCCGAGACTAGGAAGCCTGAGCACAGGATGAGGTCATCTGAGACCAGCCAGAGCTGTGATCATCCTGATGGACAGTTAGTTGCTAGTGGAGAGTTGGTGGCCTCAGCCTTTCAGTCCTATATGCTGTGGTGGCCCCTAGCCAGTTCTTCAGGGTGTGGGGACTGGCCCCAGGGGAGAGAGGATGGGTGGGGAGCCAGGAACTGGCAGGCAGGCAGAGGGGAGGGAGGGGCCACTGACAGCAGGACAAATGCTTGTAATTTTATAACCAATCTCAGCGCGTCCATGGGGGGCCGTTTGTGCCTCCACTCAGGACCAATCAGCCTGACAGAGCTATGAGTCTGCCTGAGTGAGTGTGAGCAGCTCCCCCCAGCGCCACTTACTGCAACCTCATTACCACCCAGCTTAAGGCTGGCCAGAGCAGAGGGCCCAGCAGGAAAGGGGACCCAGCCCAAGGTCCCGAGGGTAAGGTCACGAGAGTCATGGCGATCCAGGGGCTCAGGAGGAGGGAGGGAAAGGACACACGAGCTTGGGTGATACTTAGCAAGCACTGTGGGGTGCTGAACTAAATTTAGGATTGAGACAGGGCGCAGTGCAGGCCCTGCCCTCAAGGGGCTTGCAGTCTGTTCTTGATGGACAGATCACCGATGGATGGGCCTGGGAAAGGTGGGGATGGAAGGAGGCGATCTGAAGGCAAGAAAGACAGGACAGTAGAGCAAAGGACCAGAGCCAACCAGCATTGGGCCAGGGACTGAGAGGGGGAAGCAGGTGACCCTCAGGAGTGCAGAGGAGATGCCACCTCATGGGAGACCAGAGGGATAGTGGGGGAGGGTGATGAGCCAGTGGTGGCTATTATAGGAAGGCCTTGCTGGATATCGGGCTCTGGGGATGGCTGTGTGCCCATTAGTCTCTCTAATTGTCAAAAATCTAATTTAGTGTCTGGAGCCTGGGTCGGCCTTGGGTTAAATGGAGAGAGGCGGGCCCAGCCATAAATCTGCCCTCCCAGTCTGGCCTGGTGCTAATTCTGCAGCTAAGTGAAGAGGTGAGGAGAACTCTGGAGAGTGGATGTCCTTGATGACCCTGTGTGCCAGCCCCCATGCGCCAGGTCACAGCCAAGTCCTGCTCTCTGGCAGGAAGGAAAGGCTTGCCCGAAGCCTAGCTGGGCCATTAGGGCCATCTGAGCAAGAAGCGGCGTTATGCACATGGCTACATGGTTATACATGGTTATGCACACGGCTCAGTGCTACAGCACTTGCCTGGTATGTCCAAGGCCCCGGGTTCTCTTCCCAGCTCTTGAAATAAGAGCCCCACAGAATTCCCACAGCCACCAGCCCCTCCACCTGGACCCACTCAGGGCCCATGGAGGCTCTATCCACTCTTAGAGTGTGGCGGGGACAGTCTCTTCCTGATAGAAATCATGCCACATGCAACATGAGCCTTTTGGTGAGGAAAAGTTATGTGGTCGACTGTCATCCCGTCTTCTACTCGGTGACTGTTGGGGGCAGACTCAGTCATGTGGATCACATGACATTCACTAGAGGCATGGAGAGTAAAGGGCCACCTTTCCTTGGGCTGCTTGGGGACCTGGACAGCTCCTAAGGGCCTCCTGTGGCCTGAGGTAGTGGTGGGGGCTCTGGACCTGGGCTTGGTAATGACCTCACTCCCCTCAGAGCCACTAATTGAAAGCAAGGGGCGTGGTAGGCGCAGCAGGAAAGGTTGGGGGACCGACAGCCTCGGAGAGGCTCTGCTTCCATGGGGGAGGAAAACAATTTCTCCTGGCTTCGGCTCCATCTCACCAGGCACCCACCCGGCCTCTCCTGCTGCTAACGAAGTGCCTTTAATTAGCAGCCTAATAAAATGCTCTTAATTGGCAAGAGCCAATCAGGAAGAAGCAAACTCTCTTCTTAGTCATTGCTGATGGCTACCCAGCCCTAGGTTTACAGGGAAGAGGGACCAGAGCCTAGCCTTAGGGAGGGTAGCCCAAGGGCTGTCTCCTGGAACAGACCCTGTACCTTCACCTGGGGACAGGGCTGACACTGCACTTGAAGCCTAGGCCCACGGCCTTAGATTTTGTCCTGGGCTTACGAGTCAGGCTGGTCAGGCCCGTGTTTAGTAGCTGCTGGTAGGTAGCTGCAGAGGGATCTTTGCTGGTCCCCCCCTTGCAACTCTCGGGGTGCTGCCTGTTAAGGGAGCAGATGTGGTGTGGGCATTGAAGACCTGCATAAGATGAGGTGTCCTTACACTACCACTCTCTAAGTTCAGTGGGAGTTGGTGACATTGACCACTGGCCAAGGCTACCTCAGGGAGCACAGTGACTATCCAGGTAAGACAGACAATGAGGCCACAGCTGAGGGAAGCCTACACTAGAAACTTAGAGCTTTCTATAAAGCTTTCAATCCACAGATGAATCAGCTCTGACAAGAGTCCTGCTTGGGTCATCACAGAGGAGAGGGCAGCAGAAGGCAGTCCTTTCCTGCCGCGGCCTTCATCTTGTGCTTATTTCTGAATACTGGTCCTGGGGGAGAAGAGGGGCTCCCCAAGTGGCTTGTGAGTCTCTTTGGCAATGCTCCTGAAGGCTAGGGAACTTGGGAGTGAACGAGTGATGGGGCGGAGCGGCCTCCATCCAACAGCAGAGGAAAGCTCAAACTCAAGGTCCAGGATGGGGCTGTGATGGGTCACCACAGTGACGAGCGACTTACAAGTCAACCTCACTGTCGCTTCAACACGACCCAGCACCCAATGACTTGTATGCCGGGACTCTCTCTTTACAACACTCAGTCCTGGTTTTTTCTTCCCCTACCTTCTTAAGGTAGGATCTTGCCATGTAGCCATAAACTTAAGAACCTCCTGTCTCGACCTCCCAAGTCCAGTGTGCACAACTGGCTAGACCTTGGTTTTGTTTTTTGACACAGGGTCTCATTACACAGGCCTGGCTGGCCCAGAACTATGAAAACCAGGCCAGCCTGGAACTCAAGAGATGCACTTGCCTCTGCTTCCCCATGCTGGAATTAGTGCCATGTGCTATCACATCTGGCTCTTGACCTGGTTGTCTCATAAAAGAAATAATCCACTCTATGGGTCTTTGATCTGTGTACTGAAAACTCAACCATCCATATGATGTTGGGTCAAAGAGAGAAGACACTTAGAAAATTCACTTCAATCTTGTATTTGTAATTGACTTTCCCCCCAAACAGTTAAAAAAAGCAAACACACTATTACCATGGTGCTAGCTTGTGAACATATTGGTACATTGACTACACATCACCAGAACATAATCACAAAAATGAAAGCAGTCAGCACTGGAGAGCCTAGGAAAAGCGAACAACCAAAAGCACTCCGGCTCACACTTGTTGCCAGGCCTGTCCCCGTTGGAGTCCGCTGAAGGCCCTCAGTGAGTTTGCCAAGGCTCAAGGATCACTGCTTTGGGAAGGTGTCAGCTTCCTTGGTACCCAGAGATCTAACCTGTTGGACTTTTCCTTCAGCATCCAAGAGGAAGTCTCAGGAGGGGAGGTAACGCATCGTCTCTGTCCACAACCCCCTCCCCAACACACACTCAGAAGCTAAGCCAGCTAACAGTTTGTTGGGAAGTACGTATTTGGGAAGTCAGCTGCCTCCAGGGAATGTCAGCCCACAGGCACCAGTTATTTTGTCTTGAGACAGGGCTGCCAGCATCAGAGGTTTCTGGGCAGCAATGCAGTCGATTCTGCCCGCAAGCAGGCAGCCACGGTCCCGCTGCTTTGGTCTCTCTCCTCAGCTTTATTCCCCTGAGATGCCACCTCACTGGTACCGACTGTGCTGTGGTTAAAAGGGCTCTGCACTGCCAGGACCGTGTGTGTGTGTGTGTGTGTGTGTGTGTGTGTGTGTGTGTGTGTGTGACTCCTAGGACTGATCCTACTGGAAGTCTCTGGGTGCATCCGAAAAGGCTGAGTTTAACTGAATGGGGATGGAGATTAGCACGGACCAAAGTTACACTGTAAACTGATCACCCCACATGGACCGCAGTCACAGGGACTGGGTACCTGCATGCCTCATTCTACCCGATACTTCAGAACACATCTGCACCTAGCCTGTGGGCCTGCACTAATCCGGGTGGGCCTGCTCAGATTCAGGACCAGAAGGTATCACCATCTACCTCAAAAGGGAGATGCTAAGACAATCACTACCACCATAGGCCTAATCATTTTCAGTGTTCTCTGCTCTAGTCAAACGCTAAGCAAGTAGATGAGGCCGGGCTCTCAGACTGGAAGCCAGCAAGAGAAGGTGAGTGGATGAGTGCAAGGCAGCCTTCTCCTCAGCTTTGGATCACTAAAAACAAATGTTTTTTTCTTTCTTTTTCTTACAGAATGATTTAGGAGTCTCAATGTCATTTCCAGTTCCAAAATAAGCTACGAGGGCCAGACTTTATTACTTGTCAACAGAGTTCCAAACAGTCTCTGTCTCTAAAGTTAGGACAAATCAGAAAGAATTTAGCCAAGGGACAAGTGTAAAAGGCTTCCCATCCATAATTCACATCCACTTTCTAAATGCACTTCAAGGGAAAGGATGTTCCCAGCAGCAGCATGTGCGTGCCAGCACAAGCGCACACACACACACACACACACAAAGCAGCAAGGCATGTTGGCCTTGCCCAGACATCACCAGTGTGACACAGAGGTCACATTCTTCAGCAGGGTACCCTGTGCACATGCTCATCTGCCTAAGAGGGCTTCCAGCTGTCTGTAGGAAAGGTCTTCTGAGGCTTACATTGGAAAGTAGATTTTAGTTAAAAAAAATAAAAAAAAAGAGAGACTGACCATGGGGACACTCATCTCAGAGCCACAGGGCACTTGCAGCTTCTTGTCTACTATTCCTTTAATTGTGTTGAGCTGTTCTTTGTTTCTCTTTTCTTTTTAAAAAGGTCAAACTTTACATTTATTCTCGCCCAGTTGGGGACTGCTGATAATCAATTCCCACCGAAATCATGCAGAGATGGTAAGTGGGGTTTACCTTCTCTGGAAATGAACTTCCACTTACCTGATTGTTTCTTCTACAATGAACTGGTAAATGACCCCCAGAGCTGAGAAATGTGAGTGATTCAAGTTTCTCAGACCACTTAACTGCATTCCCATTTCCATCAGCAGTAGAGGACAACCTGGAGAAAAAGCTTAACCAAGCTAAGGGCTCGAATGTGCAGGTCCACCCGAGCCCAAGCACAACGGGTGGCCACACTTCTGGACTGGCTTCAGAGCAGCACACGTTCAGCTGAACCTGGGGAGCAGAGCACAGTCCCAGCACCGCCGGGTTTGCAGTAGTGACCACATCCCCCGCTGATCCCGGCATCCAGCCCAGGGCCTCCAGACACTAACTAGGCAGATGTTCTCTGGCTCCTACTTTTTAAAGCAGCACATAACTGAAGGGCTAGTCAAGTTATGGTCACTAGACCATTTCTTGAAGCAGCTTAGGTCTCTTAACATCTGACCTGATTTTCAGCAAAGTCCTTCACTATTAATAGTCACCTGAACAGACAGGAGCTCAGATCGGCTCACTGGAGGACTCCGTAGCATGTAGGTGGTTGGGGAAGGAGAAACGTATATGGAGAGAGATTTCTTAGATACAACTTGAGATCGCAGTTACACAGGAAAAGGCAAACTGAACACACACGACCTGACTCAGAACGTAATGGCATTCACTCAGGGGACATGTTGGGTAAGGGACGACTTGCAAACCAGAGAAAGAAGATGTTCCTTTTCCCTCTCTTGCTGAAGTGACGGTGGGCTGGCTGTAGGTCACTTGTGACTGGCCCCCATTTCTATTTTTATAGCAGCTGGTTCAGTTGGCTTTCTTAAACTCCAGTGCGTGGTTGGGAACAGCGATGACAGTCTGACTCTTGGTTTCCAAGGGAAAAGCAAGGGAGGCTGTACTGCGGCCCCAGGCCCCAAAGGATGCCTAAACCACCCCTTGGCGGGCCCATGCATGCTTGAGGAAAGTGACTTGGTTCTCAGTTCAAGTTCTCCTAGGTTTGCTCATGAGCCTCTGCATCTGGAGCCTGCTGGCAGAGGCCCAGTCCTGCCTTCCACATGGCCAGGTTAACCCTGCCCTTGAGAAATCCAGTTGCTAATGCTTTCACTGACTGCCAGAGTTTACTGCTAGGGAAAGTGGACAGCAAAATAAAGCAGGGAGAAGGAAAGGAAGAGAAGGCAGCTCCCACTTACTAGTAACCCTGTGTGCCAAGCTTCACCCTGATCCCCTCTGGCAGCCTTGCCTTTCTGCAGATACTGGGTTTTGGAGAAGCAGAAGGAAGGGTCTGCAGTGCAAGGCTGAGACAGTTAGACTGATAGTTCCTGGCCTAAACGGAGAACCAGCTTTTTTCCTGACCGTCTCTTAAGCTGTTGTGCTCAGCCTAGGCTGTTACGGGTGCCTGGGTGCTTTCCGGCTCAATCCAGGAAACAGATGTGAGCCACAGTACAAAGTGCGGTGATAACCAGCCTGGTGCTGGCCATTCCAGGCCTTTCTGCAGGCCAAGCCTTGCCAGTGATTTAAGATGAAGCACAATGCTTTTTATTACACATCTAATTGTTAATGAGAGGAAATGCAATCAGCAGCTCCTTTCCACTCTACATGGAACCGAGAAGACTGCTGAGTCCAGAGCAAACACAACCACTGATGGCGCCCAGGACATTCCTGTCCCTCCCCCGGGCACAGGGAGGAGGAGAGAGAAAGCTGCAGATATGATGAGTGTCATGTTCATGAATCACTGCTGCCCCGGGGGTCACTTGCAGCAAAAGCCTGGAAATTAGGATACACTCAAACTCGGAATCCCAAGTGTCATACTTTCTAGGTGATCCACCTCATGCTAGATGAGGGCACTTCACACACCTTCTCAGGCTGAAGAGGGAGGAGGGAGGAGGCAAGAGGGACGGAAGCCCAGACAGGGAGGGAGGCGGCAGGTGCAGATCTTCCAGTGTGTGTCCCTCTCTCCTCTAAGGATGTGCAGGCAGCTGTCTCCTCCCACGCAGTGGCCCCGACTGCTCTGGCCAGGTGCTGGACACTCCTGCAGTTAACAGGGAGAGGCCAGGCATTCTTTGCCTGGAAGCTGCAGCCCCTGTCCCCTAGAAGTGGGCCAGATGGGGAAACTAGTTCTTCTGCTTGATGGCAAAGCAAGAGAGATTCTGGCAAAACACTAAATATATTTATAAGTCATCTTTGTCTGGAACCCAATGGGAGAGAAACAGGTGCAGAGGGGAAGGGAGGGAACGGGAAGGGAGTCTTCAAAGTTCCAATCATTCACACAAGATAAAGACATCTTCTGATAGCAGCACTGAGGCAGCCGGGTGTGCCGAGCAGACCATCCTGGTCAGCTGCTGGCCGACTGTGTCCCAACAGGAGTCTCAAAGCCCTGCGCCTCGCTGACCCATCCGGGGAATCCGGGTAGGAGTGTGATTGTTGTTGTTCATCCTGGTCTTGGCAGATATGTTAAATACTGCAACATTAACGAGTCCTGTGTGGAAACACAGCCAACAGTCATTAGCCCTTCCTTGTAATTTTTACTTGCTCTAAGACAAAAAGAATGTTCGTGTGGCTGTCAATGAGGAAGGCTTGGGGTCCTTCCCAAGGGCTGCTCCCTGCCCACAGAGTGCTTCTGTCACAGTCTCCTTGGGGACTTACACAAAGGACAGGGCTTAGTGCTGTGCTCAGGGTACAGAGGCTCTGTGCAGAGACACTCTGATATCCTAAGATTTAAGAGTGAACAATGGCTGGAACAATGCCATGCCGTCCCCCGCTGCCTGGAACAGCAGAGCAGGCAGGGATGGGGCTCCGAGGCTCTGCTTGACTGTCCTGGAGCCCAGTGGTATCTCTGTAAGAAGTGTGGACTGGCCGGAAGCTGGCTGGGGCCTGGCTTAAGGAACTGTGTATGGAGACACTGAAAGTGCTCCTGGTCTCTTCAAGGACAGATGTGTAGGTGGTGGTTGGAAACGTGGCCTGGAGATTAAGGCAGAGGGTGATAGTGAAGATACAAATTTGCTAGTCATCTCTGTTGAAGGGAGAGCTAAAGTCATGGAAAAGATAAGACAGCCCAAGAAGAGAGCGTAGATGAGTCATAAAAGACTGAGCCAGCTTCTCAAGGGATGCCTGTCTCGGCAGTGAGAAGAGAAAGAGATGTAAACCAAGTTAGGGAGGCAGTAACAGTGAGGGTCGGGGGCACATCTCCATGGTTAAACATGTGTTTAGCATGAGCCAGGCCAGGTACTCGATACCTAGAAGCCCCCACCCCAATAGCAAAATACTATTACATTGGAAAAAAACCAAACATTGGCGAAAAGAGCAGACAAGGCACACGGCGATCAGAGGCTCACTAACCATGGATACCTTCACAAAGGGCTCACGACATGTGAGGACTAAGAACTTGGCCAACATTCTCTCCTTGCAGACCTGTGAGGTAGGTTCTAGCCTCCTCATTCCACTCATCAGGATAGAACGGTTGGTGAATTGACAAAGCCCAGAAACACAGCCGGTGTGACTGAGCTGAGGAATGATGGACCAGCTGTGTCTTCTACAACAGCAGAGACACAGGGGAAACCCCAGAGGCCTGCGCACTCCCTCCGGAAGACTGACAGAGGTACAGGGGTGCAGTGAGAGGCATGTCTGCTCTAACAACCAAGGCAAGTGTGAGAAACAGGAAGGCATACGGAGGCAATGCTCCCAAAGCTGGTGCCCTTCCTAGAACTCAATAACCCAGTGTATCTGAACCAGTGATGGCACCGGATGCCAACTGCAAACGCGCTCATCAACAATACCTGGGCATTTTAGAGAGGTGTTAGAGACTTGGGGAGGATACGCCACTTCATGTTACTGCTGGGTACCAACCAACCACCCATCCAACCAACCAACCACCCAACCAAGCAACCAAGCGGGAAATCCCCTGTGGATGAGGGGAGTGGGACAAAAGGCTGCCTTCTGTTCCCAGGGAGACCGACAAGGCACATTTCAGCTAGAGACACTTCCAGTCACATGTCAGATGAATTGCTGGACTGAAGGGCCTCCCTTGTAGGCAACTGATCTAAGAACTATACAATTACAAGCTTTTGGGCCATTCGTTTTCAACTGGCTCAAATGTCATTTTACTTTCATAAAAATTGTACTGAACTACTAGTAGAACTATTAGTACTACTACATAAGAACTCTAGCATCTTCTAGAACTGGAACTGGCTACCTTCTACCAGTGAAAGTGCTGCTCACAGGGACAGTCCCTGCCTCATCGCCTGCTGTCTGATTCTGCCTTTCTGCTGTATAGGGCTTGCTGAGTGAGACACACAGGGTCTGAGAAGGAGAAACTCCCAGGAGCCAGCAGTGCTTCACAGCCAACACTCCACCTCTACCACAGCGCCATGTACACAGCTCTTTTCATACCCGGGCAAGTATGAGGTCAGTGTTGGGTTATTTATCTGGAGATGTAGGTGTATGTCCGAGAAGGGGAGCGGGGTGGTTCAGCGTGGGCAGCTGGATCATTTAAGAAGTCCCAGATGAGGATTGTGTCATCATGTGAACTACTGACAATCTGGAATTCATCAAACTGGAGTCGGAAAACTCTTCCAGAATGCTCCTAAAGAAGCAGAAACAAAAAGTAAGACTTTGACTCAAAATCAAAAGCACCATGTCTGAAGGAGTCTACAGAAAGGCCATGGTGTGCTCAGTCACTGTTTCAAACGCTGACAGAAAGCAGTTTCACTAACGTTAGGATGGAAAAAGCAAACACCAGGCAATGACTGATCTCAGGAACACAGTCAACAAGCAGCATTACTTAGGTGAAATGGCAAAGACAATGCTGGCTTGTCACTATTGCCTGGGATTAGGCCAGAGGAGAGTTCTCTTGGTACCTTCCTGGTCCCACCATTCCCCTGCAAGCTCCTTTGACCATCCGAAGCCAAGGGGTGACCAGCAGTAGGAAGTGACATTGCTAGTAAATGTGTGCCAGCCAGACTTCTCAAGGCTGAGGGGTGACTCAGCAGTTAAGAATGCTGGCTGCTGGGAGGCAGGGACAGGCAGATCTCTGTGAGTTCGAGGCCAGCCTGGGCTAAAGAGAGAGATCCAGGACAGGCACTAAAGCTACACAGAGAAACCCTGTCTCGAAAAGCCAAAACCAAACCAAACCAAAACAAAACAAAATGCTCTTCCAGAGGACCCAAGTTCAATTCCCGGCACCCACGTGGAGGCTAACAACCATTTCTAACTACAGTTCCAGAGCGATCTGACATCCTCTGGCCTCTGAGGGCATTGCGCTGCACAGATGTACATGCAGGCAAACATTCATGGGACATGAAATAAAAACATAAACCACTTACAAATTTTCATGATGCTCAAAGTCTTACCATGATCAATTTGAAGCTATCCACATACGATCAACAACTTGTAAAATTCTAATGGTTGGCTTTCATGAGGTGAGGAGCCTTGTCTAGCGCATCAGGGTATTAAGCACTGCCTAGATTAGGTGTGGGTTATTCCTAACTTTCTGGAAAGTACTTTCAACATTGTTACTAGTCAGTCTCACCTGCACTCCAATGCCTTTACTGATTTTTACCTACCCTTGAATTTCATATAAACACACACACACATAGTGTATATATATATTTTTTGTGTCCAGCTTATTTTACTCAACATTTTTTGTTTGTTGGTTGATTTCCAAGACAGGCTTTCTCTGTATAACTGACCTGGTTGTCCTAGAACTCTCTCTGTAGACCATCAGGCTGGCCTCAAACTCAGAGATCCACCTGCCTCTGCCTCCTGGTGCTGGGATTAAAGGCGTGCACCACCACCTGGCTTTTACTCAACATTGCAAAAGTGTTTTTCTGTCACTACATGTAAAAAGTTATTTCATTCCTTTAAAAATTAGTGGCTAATATTCCACTGTATAAATATACCATAGTTAATTTATTCTCTTGTTGGCGGACATATAAGCTGCTTATGATTTTTTGATATTATAAAAAAAAAGCTGCTTTCATTTGGGAGGTGGAGGCAGCAGATCTCTGTGAGTTTGAGGTCAGTCTGGTCTACATAGTGTGCGCCAGGTCAGCCAGGGCTACAGAGAGAACCCATCTCAAAAACACCAGAAAATACAAAGAAGCCCACACTGAGATATAACCAAATTGTTGAAAACCACTGACAAGAACAAAATCTTAAAGTGGCCACAGGAAAACAAGTCACTGGGCAGAACGAGGCGGTCAGTGACATCCAGGGTCTCAGCAGAAAGCACACGGGGAGAGACCGGAAGCCACACTAAAGCGCTGAAAGAAGGCGCCAACTCCGGATTCTTCAGCCAGCAACACCCCGTAAAAGGGAAGGCAAACTGACTTTCCAGGCAAACACCACTTCCGAGTGTCTGTCACCAGTATACCCAGACAGGTGTTGACCTCTTCAAGCAGAGGAAAATGATATTCTAAGGGGAAAACTTGCATTTGGACAAAGGAATGGAGGGCAATGGAAAAGTCAGATGCGTAAGTAAAAGTAACTTACTCGAAAACCAACACAGGCTGTGGTGGTTGGAACAGGAATGGCTCCCTCCCATAGGCTCCTACATTCTGAATGTTTGTAGCCATCAGGGAGTTGAACTCTTGATAGGATTAGGACATGTGGCCTCAGAAGTTGGAAAACCATGCCAGACATAGTCTTGCACTCTGCCTAGGGATCAGAGTGTAGCTCTCAACCATGTCTCCAGCACCATGCCTACCATGCCCGCCATCATGATAATGGACTAAGCCTCTGAAACTGTAAGGCAGCCCCCAGTTAGATGCTTTCCCTTAATGAAGTGCTGTGGTCACAGTGTCTCTCCAGAGTAATACAAGAGTGACGACCACGACACAGCAGTCGCATGATAATCTGACGTGGTATAACCCCTTGGGAAAAGAGGCCATTTCTGGAAATACTGAACACACACTTTGTATGACCCAGCCATTCTACTCCTTCTCCAGAGCTAAGCCCTCCTGAACACTGAGTCAGAATTTAGAAACTGGGCCTTCAATGTTTACCCACTCTTTCCTCAGAATTGTGCAGAACAATAGCAAAACATAAAACAAAATAAAACCTAACCAAGTAAAGTACTTGAAACTGTATCTGTAATAGCTAAACATGGAGAACCCTAAGGCTCATACTGGTGAATGAGTAAAATGTGGCACATATGAACCTGGGTGAGTCCCCAAGTGATCTCTATTTGGTGCAGAGACAGGCGGGGCTGAGGATGTGGCTCAGGTGAAAGGTTGCCTATCATACAGGAAGCTCAAGGAGTGATCTCCAGCACTGAAAACCAGGTGTGGTGGTATATACCTTTAATTCCAGCACTTCCGAATTAGAGGCAGGAGGGTCACAAGTTTAAGATCATCATTAGACACACTATTGAGTTTGTGGCCAGCTCAGGACATAGGAGACTAAGTCTCAAAAGAAAAAATAAGGGAGGCTGGAGAGATGGCTCAGAGGTTAAGAGCACTGGCTGCTCTTCCAGAGGACCCAGGTTCAATTCCCAGCACCCATATGGCAGCTCACAACTGTCTTTAGCTCCAGTTCCAGGGGATCTGACACCCTCATACAGACATACATGCAGGCAGAACACCAATACATGTAAAATAAAAATAAATCATTTAAAAAAAAAAAAGAAAAAAATAAGATAGGTATAAAAAAAAGTACATACTGTATGATTTGTTCTCATAAACCCTAGAAAATGCCAACTAAGCAAGGTTCTGTAAGTCAGACCGGGGACGAGGATGCTGTACACTGTGAAGATTTGTCACTCGAATTGGTTTAATAAAGCACTGATTGGCCAGTAGCCAGGCAGGAAGTATAGGCAGGGCGGTCAAACTGAGAATGCTGGGAAGGAAAAGACCAGGGTCAGGAGTCACCAGCCAGACAAAGAAGGAGCAAGATGAGAATGCCATACTGAGAAAAGGTACCAAGCCACGTGGCTAAACATAGATAAGAATTATAGGTTAATTTAAGTGTAAGAGCTAGTTAGAAAGTTTAGAAAGTAATAAGCCTGAGCTACTGGCCGAGCATTTATAATTTATATTAAGCCTCTGAGTGATTATTTGGGAAGTGGCTGCTGGATATTTGGGAGTTGCTGGTGGGCCAGAAACATCTGTTTACACAAGGTGGGCCCAGATGAAGGATGGAAGGACTGCCAAGTACATCAGGATAATCTACGCTTTTACTGGCATATACATGTCAAAAGCTCTTTTTATTTTTTATTTTTGAGACAGGGTCTCACTCTGTAGTCCTAACTGGCTTGGAATTAAATATGTTGACCAGGCTGATCTTGAACTCAGATTACCTTCCTCTGCCTCCCCATAGCTAGGATTAGAGGTGTGCACTACCACACCTGCTTCTGTATCAAAATTGTTAAGTTGAATATATTTTTTTAATTATTTATTTTTATTTTCTGTGCATTGGTGTTTTGTCTGCATGTATGTCTGTGTGAGGGTGCCAGATCTTGGAGTTACAGACAGTTGTTAGTTGTTAGCTGCCATGTGGGTGCTGAGTCCTCTGGAAGAGCAGTCAGTGCTCTTAACTGCTGAGCCATCTCTCCAGCCCTCAAGTTGAGTACTCTTTTGTTGTTGCTTTTACTTGTTTTGTTTTGGGGACAAGTCTTGCTATATAACCCCGGCCTGTCTTGAACTCAGGATCCTCCCTCCTAAGGCCCAAGTTCTGAT
The DNA here is from genome assembly GCA_902168425.1 of Peromyscus attwateri. Taxonomy (NCBI): domain Eukaryota; kingdom Metazoa; phylum Chordata; class Mammalia; order Rodentia; family Cricetidae; genus Peromyscus; species Peromyscus attwateri. The sequence continues at coordinate 23,187 of CABHPP010082452.1, read as the reverse complement.
TATAAGCACACACCACCATTCCCTATTTGTAAAGTTTGCTTTTTCTTTTTAAAGACAGGGTCTCTCTATATAGTCTAGGCTAGTCAGAAACTCACACTCTTCTTGCCTCATTTATTTATTTATTTATTTATTTATTTGTTTTTGTTTCTTTATGTAGTTCTGGCTGTCCTAGAACTCACTCTGTAGCCCAGGCTGGCCTCGAACTCACAGAGATCCGCCTGCCTCTGCCTCCCGAGTGCTGGGATTAAAGGTGGGTGTCACCATCACTCTTCTTGCCTCATTTTTAAAGTCTGGGATTACAGACAGATGCCAAAACACTCAGTGCATAGAGCACACGTTTGAAAGACACATGTGAAGAAAGCAGGCAAGTCCACGTGCTGCTGAAAGAATGCACCCAATCTTAGGCTTCTGGATCTAAGAGACAGGCTCTCAAACTGTAGCCCAGGCCTTTCAGGAACACATGGCAATTCTCCTGTCTCAGCCGCTGACTACATGTGTGCACCACCATACTCAGCTTAATACCGTGCTTTAAACCTCAGAAAGACAAAGTATTCCTTTTCTCCAGAACTGAGACTTCCTGAATGTTGAATCAGAACTCAGAACACTGGACTTTGAATGTTTCATCTTTTTCCTGAGTTGCTCAAAAGATTCTGTTTACTCTGGATCCACACACATCTAACTAAAGCAACATTTGTCAATCTGAGCCTGTGGCTTATACTGTGACGAAGAATTTTATGCTTCTAAGCTTGTGGTGGGCACAGGCCTGTAATCCCAAAACTAGGGAGATGGAGGCCAAAGGAGTACAATTTCAATCCAGTCAGGGCCAGGTGAGACCCTGCTACAAAAAGCATTAAAGGTGACATTTCTCCCTGACTCACTTCTCTCTCCAAGTGTCGAGATGTTCAAGCATGGGGTGAACAGAGGATAACGACGGAGTCACCACCTAGTGAATGAGACGCAGAGCTAAGGAGCTGACCAGGGGTTCCAGTGAGTCCCAAGGTACTTTTTGCAAGTACAGGTGTTCAGGTCCTTAGATTCTGGACAGGTTCCAATTTGAGTAATTATATTCTCTCTCCCTCAGTGCCTCCTGCTGCTTCTGGTGGATGCAGAATTCTTATTCACTTCCTGCACTACATGTGGGAGAGGTACTGTGCAGCTGTTAAGCAGCTGCCCTAGTCCTCTCCATATACAGTCTCCAAAGCACTTTTGGATGAAAGGCACTATATAAATGTATTTTATTGTCATGTATTGGTTGCTTTTCCACTTAGTAGGTTTTGTGAGAGTCTAACTATAAAATCCAGATCTATATTCTACAGCACATTAACATTTAATTTCTTCCCCTACCTGCTCTTCAGCCCCCTTTAACAATAAGACTCTTACCACAAGCGTCCGTAGACAAAGAGTCCCTGCAGGAGCTCGGGGGTCCAAAGCAGCCATAAGATCCCATACTTTAATTTTTCTAAAGATCAAAAAGGGGACAAAAGTCTTAGTTAAAAGCAAACTTAAGGGAACACAAGGAAGAACAGAAAAAGTCAGGGCAATAAATCTGGATAGTGAATGTAGCTCACAGGAATCAGATGACTTCTGGGTTGAGGGGGCAGGGCTCTCACATTCCCTCTTGGAATAGCCACTTTACATGCTTGGCCTGTTACGGCAGATTTGTCTGGTTCTTTGCTTTACAGGGCAAACCAGACAAATATATAATCTAATAGCCAAAATAGTAATCAATACAAATACAATTAAATGACTAGGAAGAATATTTTAGGAAACAGTAAGCACAAGAGAGGTGAACATCAATTAAGCAATGGTGTATTTCCACTTCAGGAGCCAAGGAAGGGTGACATTTACCATCATTCACTGGGAAGAATGAAGACAGAGACTTTGGGGAAAGGAGGTGCTAAGAATTGAGCCCAGGGCCTTGCACATGCTAAGCACATGCTCTGCTGCTGAGCTACAACCCGAGCTCTCAAGATGGAGTTGTTTTGCACTACTGTTGGTGAACTCACCCGTCATAGGCTCCACTCACTATCCTCTTGTTATCAAACCGGATACAGCGCACCAGTTCCTCATGGCCTTCTAACACTCGTAAACAGGCACCGCATTCTATGTCCCACAATCTGGAAGAGAAACTGAGTCAAGTGAAATGTCATAGACTCACTTCTAAGCCTTTACTATTACAGGGTGTCTCATACATCCTTTAACAATTCACAAAGGGGGCTTGAAAACTGGCTGAGTGGTTAAGAGCTCTGATTCTCAGCACCTCCACGGTGCTTCATAACCTTCCAGAACTCCAGTTCCAGAGGATCAACACTCTTCTGACCTATTTGGACTTCCGTCACACATGTGGTGCAAATACGTACACACAGGCAACACAGTCATACACATAAAGTAAAAATACTTTAAAATTTCACAAAGATCAATCACTCAGATAAAAGTATATTACTTTCAATATAACTTATTTCCTATCTGTCACATAATTTGGGCAGAAAAAGTGTGATTTAAGTTTGAATGCTGTGCTTTCAAAACACAATGCTTTATGCAACTGTGAAACCAGGTTCTTTCAGGCAGGAGTTCAAGGTACAGTTGCCTAGGAAGGAAATGAGCCTTTCAAGAGAGTAATTCTTCCTGAAGCCACCCCTCTGAATGAGATACATTTTGTCAGTGATATCTCACTGTCACAAAGTACCTCCATCTCTGCTGGAGGACACTGCTCTCACCACTGTCCACGGCAGTCACCATCAACAGAAAGGCAAAGCTCTATCTAGAGAAGTCTGCTGCAATAGTTTTAATGCTTTCAGCCCAATTCCATTGATTTCTAGGAATGGCAGGTTTGCTATGCATCAAGTCTAGCTCTTCCTTCCCTCAGGCATTGAAGGAAAGGCGATGACAGATAAAATTTCCAAATTCTAACCACCTCTCTCTATCATTCATCTTTGTAAGGGTAAACACAAAAATGTACAGACTTTTGCAACCTTCAAATTTAAAGACAGCCAGCTCTCTGGCCAACTACTGTATTGAAGCAAAAAGTCAGGATTTCTAGCAGAGAAACAATCTTTTCTTCCTCTTTTTCTTTATGTTTTCAACAACAGTGACATGGAGAAATGACCTTTATTAGCATTTCTCAATTGCAGGAAAGAAATTTGAAAGAAGGGCCCTTAACCTCCATTAGCTGTCTTAGTTTCTTACTGAAGCAGTTCCTCTGAAATAGGTCTATTTGGTAAGAAGAGTATCCTGGGAAGGAAACACATCACCAAAAGGCTTTTCTGTACTGCCTTTCTGGTAGGGCAAGCTTCAGACTTGTAAGAAGCTACAGAATGGAAACATATTTGATTGAATCTAGAGGAGACCAGAGATGTGTGTGGGGAACAGGGAAGAGTGGAGGAATATATGAGAGAAGCATAAAAAAAAATCAAAATCAAAACCAAACCAAACAGTCAGGTAGTGGTGGCCCACACCTTTAATCCAGTACTCAGGAAGCAGAGGAGGTGGACCTCTGTGAGTTAGAGGCCAGTTCCAGGACAGCCAGGCTATACAGAAAAACTATTTCAATAACACACACACCACCAACAACTCAAAACAAACAAGATGGTTCAAGAGCAGGAGATCTGAGACAAACGGTAGCTGGACCATGATGTGGATCCCTCTGGGAAGGGCGCCTGCTGCTCACCTGATGGTGTTGTCAGATGAACCACTCACCACCAGCCTGTCTCTGTACTGCAAACAGGCGATGCCTCGTTTGTGTCCATTTAGGGTCCTTACAAATTCACAAGTACTTGTGTTCCACACCTGAGACAGAAAAATAACAACTGAGCGGTTGATCTGTACACTTCTACCAGTAAAAATGGAGCCAAGTTTAGTTCACAGTAACCCAGGACTAATGTGAAGCTGGTGCTGCCCCATGAGCATCTGTCAACTGGATTTCCTCTTGTGGAACTGGTCTCCTCTTCTCTTCGTGCTGTGTGTGCATACTCAGTGTCTTCCTTAGTTCCTTTCCACCAGATTTTTTAGAGATGTATTTATTATTTTTATGTGTATATGTGGCTGCTCAAGTTTATATGTGTGTGTGTGTGTGTGTGTGCGCGCGTGCGTGCAGGAACCCACAGAGGCCTGCAGAGGCGTCGGGTCCCGGGAACTGGAGTCTCAGTGGTTTGGAGCCACTATTTGCTGCTCACATCTAACCCCATGTCCTCTGCAAGAGCAGCACACTGTCTTACCATGCTGAGCCTCCACTCCAGCCTTGTTCCCAGAGACAGAGTCTTTACACACAAAGCTTCCTGACTTGGCTAGAACAGCTGGCCAGTTCTAGGGATTCACCAGCTTTGTTCCCTCCCCCAGCACTGAGGCCACAGACTCACGCTGACACATCTGGCTTGTACATGGCTCCTAGGAATCTGACCTCAGGTCCTAATGTTTGTGTGGCAAGGACTTCATCAACCTGGCCACTTTCTCAGTTTCTCAGTGTATTTCCTTGAACTTAAACTTGCATCTGTTCTCCTCACACTCACAATGCCGCCATCATCGATAGTGACACTGTTATTATCTGTCCATGCTGGGTCTTGGGCATGCTAGACAAGCTGTTTATCACTAAGTTACATCCCCAGCCCATTACTCTTGTTTATAGAAATAAAAACTGAAGTAACCATTACATTATTCTACAATAATGTTTATGTACATAGTTGTCCTCGATCACACTTTTACACCAACTCCTTACTGCACCTTGTGAACACACTGAAAAGTGACCTATTACCTTTATGGTTCTATCTCCAGACGCAGAAACGATGTACTTGTCATCGAAGTCTACAACATTGACCGCAGCTCTGTGTCCCACCAGCACCCTCCTTAGGGTGATGTCAGTCGGGGAGGCCATATCCCACACAGCAATGGACCGGTCTTTGGAGCAGGTTACCATCATGCCATTATTGAAGCGCAAGTGCAGAACTGCTTCACAATGGTGAATCAGTGTGTTTAGCATCTCACCTGCATTGACATCCCACACTCTGAAAAGATACCTGAGAGTTAGATGGTACACAGGCTACAGCGCAGTGCTTCTTCTTGACTACGGCGCTTACCATCAATGCCATCAATGCCACCCCCCTCCCCCTCAACACTTTCTTTTTGAAACAGGGTTTCTCTTTATAGCTCTGGCTATCCTGAAACTCACTCTGTAGACCAGGCTAGCCTTGAACTCAAAGATCCACTTGCCTTTGCCTCCCAAATGAAGAGACTAAGGGTGTATACCACCAATGCTTGGCTCACCCCCACTTTATTAAATTTCTTTATTTATTATGTACACAGTGTTCTATCTGCCTGTTGCCTGCATGCAAGAAGAAGGTACTGCATCTCATTATAGATGGTTGCCAGCCACCATGTGGGTGCTGGGAGTTGAACTCAGGATCTCAGGAAGAGCAGCCAGTGCTCTTAACTGCTGAGCCCTCTCTCCAGCCCCTCACCCCCACTTTTATGGCAACTGTTGTGCTCTTTCTTTACAGCCCCAAGGTAGAGTATGGATGGACCATGAGGAAGCAGTACAGACAAAGAGAAAAGGCAGGAAGTAGGTGCTTCCTGGGTAGAACTTTAAGATGGGAAATCTGGCCAAACTATAGTGCTCAGGGGGGAGGAAGTAGTCACTACTACCTTCTAATTTGGCACAGATTTTCGGATTATTATTCTATTCTACTCTATTATTATTCTATTACTGACATTCAATTAAGAACACACATGTAGGGCGGTGGTGGCGCACGCCTTTAATCCCAGCACTCGGGAGGCAGAGCCAGGCAGATCTCTGTGAGTTCAAGGCCAGTCTGATCTACAGAGCGAGTTCCAGGAAAGGCACAAAGCTACACAGGGAAACCCTGTCCCAAAAAACAAAAACAAAACAAAAAACAAAAAACAAACAAACAAAAGAACACACATGTAAACCAGGGTAAGAACAGCAACAGGGAGAGCCGGGATGGGTCAGTGGTTCTGATATGGCCAGGAATTGTGTTGGTGTCTGTGTCTGTGCTACACCGAAGCCCACGTGGATGCCTGTGGTTGGGACTGCTGCCTGAAGCCATGTTAGTGTCTGCGGGCATGGGAGAGCTAGCTCTGCCCTGCTCTGGCCACTGTGTGGCCATTTCCTTAGCTAATGGCTTCTGGCACAGATGCAGATGGAGAAAGACTCATCCTCCCTGGTGGGCTGGCCATTAGGAATTTGACCATGCTCCAGTGAATACATGAACAACACAAAGTGTGTGTGTGTGTGTGTGTGTGTGTGTGTGTGTGTGTGTGTGTCATGGAGAGGCATGGGAAGACTGGGAGGTGAGCACGACTGGGGCTCATGATATGAGATTCCCAAATAATCAATAAAAAAAAAAAAGAACAGCAGTAGGCTCTGTCCCAGTGACTGCCCCAGAAACCATGTTCTGCCGCAGACTTAGTAATGTGGACTTGAGTTTGACTTCCCTTAATGTTAAGTTTTCCACCTGGGTCAAGGGTCAGGATTATGTAGACTCTAAGTCCAAGGCTCCATTTCTGTGCTTTTCAAGGCAAGAGGTCAAGAAGAGCCTGCCTCCCACTCAAGTGCATGCTCCAGTGGGGACCCTTGGACAGCTTGAGAACAGCGCCACGGCAGAAATGACCATGACTTACTCTACTTTGCACACTGATTGTGGCTTTTGAAACATTTTATTTCCCTTTCCAGCTTAACCCTCCTCTTAGAAAGCTATTTTTTGTGCTGCAGTGTTGCTAAGAGGTAGAGTGCTGCTTAGCACACTAAGCCCTGGGTTCAATCCCAACACCGCCAAAACAAACAAAACATCATCTCTCCCCTAGCCTATAAATGATATGAGCATCTACAATGCTCCGGCTCCTTCAAGGAGCTCCATAGCACCGATTAGTTAATTGCCAATGACTGTGAGGACCGGCCCTGCTATGCCTAGAAGTCAAGGGAGCAGCTTTTCCTATTTACAGGGGATAACTTTAGAGAACTTAACAGTGCAGTTAAGCGCCTTTTACTCCAGTTCTTTTAAAGTTACTTTTAAAGTTACGTTTGCTAAATCCTTTAGCTTAAGGTGAAACTCCTAGCAGGTTTCCAGCAGTGATGCTGGTACCCTGAACTCAAGCTACACTGGACTCCAGCAGCATAATGGCTGTGTCATCAAATCACCAGTGCCTCTGGAAACCGAGGACCCCTCCCTGAGTGAAACTTGCAATTACACATTGTGGGGACGGCAGGGGAGGGGCTGGCAAGGAGTGAGCCCTGCTCAGCTGTATGCACTTGAACGAGCGCATGCATGCTGCACTGCAGTTACAGTCTCCTGAAAGGAAGGCTTCCCTCCCTTCCTGCATTCCCGGGAGGTAGTTTCATAAAGGAAAGCAAGCCTTCCCATAAAGAGACGGAGAGTTCCTATGACAGGTGCTTCTCCAAATGAGAATCTGTGGAGCTTCTTAAACATGAAAAAGGAGAAATCTACCCAATGGTTTCAAAATCAAGTGTCTGGTTCTAGAGTGACAAGTGATCGACCAGAAGCTAACTCCAAGATCTGACACCCTCACACAGTTATATATGCAGGCAAAACCTCAACGCACATCAAATAAAAATTAAAAAAAAAAAAAGAAAGAAAATTACTGTGACAGAAAGTAGAGGGTTTCCAAGTCTGAAATTTCCTACCTGACAGTGGAATCCGATGATCCAGTTATGATCACTCTCTCATCATACTGGAGACACAGGACAGAGCCTGTGTGGCCTGTGAGAATTCGCTTGCATTCCAATGTGCTTTTATCCCAGATCTAGGAGGGCAAAGGATCACTGTCATAATGGGGTGCTGTGGAGACTTGTTGCTCTGTGCATGTATGATTCCCCAAACACCAAGTCAGAGAGGGTGGGACTGCATTCTTTCCTCCAGGTAGAGCAGAGCACCTGGATGTGCTGACTTCAGTTCTAATGCTAACTTTATCCTTTTCATTAAGGTGCAAGAGTAGCCTATAATTATGAAGGCCAAAATAACAACAGCTTCCATCAGCGTACTTCTAGAAGGGAGTTCAACCCCGGAACTATCTATTTGTATGATTCTCTGGGGAGCAGCAGACACTTGCCCTTTAAGGAAATGGTTTCAGCTTTGGTATTGGAACCAATCTACAATTCTCCCTTCCTAGAAACAACACTCAGGACTTAGGCTTCAGACTGCTTTCTGAACACAGTCACCCTGACTCCCACGACCGTGCTCCTCAGCTGCAGAGGCTTCACCTTGATCGTGTTGTCTCGAAGGCCGCTCACTATTTTCTGGTCGTCATATTGTAAACAGTAAACGCCTTTGCTTGTCTCACTTCGGCAGTGGATTCTCTGTAAACTATGTCGGCCACATCTCCAATTGGATTCTATTGTCTAGAAAGGAGGAGTCAAAGAAGCAGTTCATTAGGAAAGAACTCAAACCAACGGCTCAGTGTCACTCTATGGCAGAGGTTCTTAACCTGTGGGGCGAGACCTGCACCACCATTTCCCAGGGGTTGCCTAAAGATCACCGGAAAACATGAATATTTACATTACAATTCATAACAGTAGCAAAATTACAGTTGGGAAGTAACAATGAAAATAATTTTGTGTTTGGGGGGTCACCACACCATGAGGAACTGTATTAAAGGTCGCAGCATTAGGAAGGTTGGCAATCACTGCTCCATGGGATACAAACGTATAAAAACTACAGAGTAGGCGCTATGGGAAGCTGCACGCTCAGGGCTCCTCTTAGACATGTGGCATGCATGCCTGCTGATAACTCTCCAAGGAGGCTCAGCAGCTTGGGAGTTCAATGTCTCCCTGGTGATTTAGGAAGGTGGCAATCCCCTTGTGTACACTCATCTATTAGTAACCACAGGTTTTAAAGGTATACAAAATTGACTGGGACTCTTCTGCACTTTACCAACCTTATTCATTAGTAAAGACAGTGATTTTTAACCCATACTGAAAACCTAAGTGGGTTTGCTGTAATAATACTTGAAAGTTATGCTTACTAACAATGCTTAACAAATATCCAGAAATACATCGATTCTTACCTCAATATCTTGTATAATTTTAGGATAAAGTGCTCTATAAAAGGAGTTGGGAGGAGCGTTCTCATCAGGAGGTTTGTTTTTGAATAGGTACTGTCCCCTAAAAAACAAATATTTACCAATGAAGATCATAAATCCACTTACAAGAAGCTTTGTAGTTTTTCAAAGTGTCCCACATATCGTCCATTAACTACCCTGGCAAGGCATGATGGTAAGGTGATTTCAGGAGCCCTGTGTCAAAGTGTTAACCTCCTGGTATCTAAGGAACTTGATTAGAGTACCAACCCCTTTGGGATGTTGATAAACATAGGCTCAGAATTCATCTACTGGTTTATTAGGCTTCTGTACATTTACTTATTTTATCATTTGATAATAATGGTAATTCTTCTGGTTAATAATCATAACTATTACTTTTCTCCCTTGGTTCTGGGGCTTGAACCCAGAGCTGTGTGCACTTTGCTAGGTAAGTAGTTTGCCACTCTACCACTGTGCTACCTTTGAGCTAGCACCGGCCCCTGAGCCAAGTTGTGCCAAGGTCAGAAGAAGCCTAGTGTGCTAGGGGACAGCAATGCTTCTGTCAAGCTTGTAGTTATTTACCACACAGGGTGGGGTGTGCTAGCTTAGTCACTGGGGCTATTCCTGATCGCTGTGGCAGCCCTCCAAAAGAGGCGATTCCGTTCAGGGAACAAACAAAGGGAGTGAAGGAATGTCAGCAGCAGGAAGGAGAGGTGAGGAGGTGAGAAGAAATGCAGAGCACACCATGTCATCAGTGTGAGGTAGGAAGCTGGCTTTCGCAGGTGTGTTCCTATGTGCACACACAGATGCATGTCCTGACTTTCCTTGATTCTAGCAAGCAGCCTTTGCTAGCATCTCTTTCCTTATGACAGCATATCTCTGAATACTCACATCCCAAGCTAGATTGCTATCCAAAAAAAAAAAAAAAAAAAAAAGAAGAAGAAAAAAGAAAAAAAGGTAAATGGCAATCACTTCCTGCTGAGTAAAAAATTTAATTCTTTATCCTGAAGTTAAGAACCCACCAAACACGGTGTGGAAGCTAGTAAAGCCCACTATGGGTGTACTAACTGCTGTTCTCACTGGCACTGTGCCTTGCAAAGTGGAGACAGGCAGAAATGCCTCTGTGTGTAATCCTGGCACCAGAGAAATCATGTTTTCTCTGGGCCAGTCATCCACTTGTGCCTCTATAGTGCCATTACAATATAATTAATTGTTCCGTGTCTTCAGGAGAGCTTCTCCCCTGCCCTCCCCCTATTATACACTTTGAAAATTAGTTGAGGAAATCTCCTATCAGGAAGGCAGCTGGGTCTGCTGTCTATCTTAATGCAGAAAAGAAACTCTGCAATGGAGAAGTGAAAAGAACGGTTTTTTAAAGGGGGACTGTGAAATCCGATATACCAACACGAAGAGTAAGTAAGCTACTTTGAGAAATAATTCTGGATTAATGGCATCCTGCTTTGAACAGTTTGGTTATGTAAACACTTTGCATGCAGATGAGATTTTTAACTATTGTTTTCCAGTGCCCACCATTCCTGAGATTCTTGTCTTCCTTTCAGTCTCTGCCGTCCTAGGAGTTCTCCAGGATTTTCTTCCCATTCAATGTATTTTCTCTGTAACCCCAGGAAATCAGATTCAAATGAATCTCTAATCTCATTTCCTATCCCACTGTCTTTACCATGCCTTACAAACATATATTAATTTCTCCAATCAATGATGCTACAAAGGAATGGCTAGATATTGAGAACTGGCTTCTCAGTCTGTATCTGTTTTAAGTCAAAATCTTTTATGGTGTATGTTCTTTGACAACAGGGACCACTTCTATGCAAAATGTCTGGTACCTATGAGAATGTGAGTGCATGATAAATGTGAAATATTAAATTTAGAATGTTATAAAATGTGATCTCCTGATTAAGAAAATGGACTTTTCCCAAGTTGTCCTTTATCATACTTTTAAGAGTTACCATTACTGAATAGAGAGCATTATCTAGTGTTATTTAAGAGAGAAAACCGCAAAGTTCATGTCCTAGGGGCAAACTGTCAAATCAATCTAGGTATGAAATGTAACAGCAGAGTGGAGTGAGATCGTGGCGCCTCAGTCACTCTAGGAAGGCCATATTTATACACTTGTGCACTTTTGAAAGGAAGGAATTGGAGGCACTTTCAAAGACACCCATGTGGGGAAAGGAACAGCACAGAAAGGCTTTCACACAGAGGCTTGGTAAGGATAACTTCAAAAACCGATAATGAGCTGGGCCCAGTGGTGCACGCTTTTAATCCTAACACTCAGGAGGCAGAGGCAAGAGGGTCTTCGTGAGTTTGAGGCCAGCCTGGTCTACAGAGTGAGTTCCAGGACAGCCAGGGCTACATAGAAAGATCCTATCTTTAAAAAAGGAAAGAAAGGAAGGAAGGAAATGAGAAATTGTTCATAAATTATTTCTTCTGAAGAAGGGAGAATTTAGCACATTCCTGTAATCCTAGCACTCACTGAGGCTGGAGGCTTGAGAGCAACCTTGGCTATGAAGCAAGGCCCTGTGCCAACACCATGACCACCCAAACATAAAGGCAATAAACAAAAGAGGGAGAACAGGTGTCACCCAAAAACACTAAGCAGGCATTCGCAGAGCACACAAGTATTTGCATTTACTACTTCATGGGACTATAACAAGTTATATCAAATTCTATCAATGTGACAGAGACAAGGGGATCTGGTCATAAAGCTGGATAACTTGCAAAGCGTGTGGGGGATTTCTGAGGTTGAAGAGAGGGAAAGAGTGGCACTAACCACACAAAGATACCTCAGTTCTATCTTCGAGACCTTTTAAAAGGCTAAAAAGTGGACTGGGATTTAACTCGGGTAGAATACTTGCCTAACAGATACAAAACCACCAGTTTGATTCCAGGTACCACAGAAATTATTTAATAAAAAATAAAGACCAAAATCCTATCTTTTTAATGATGGTTTTGTTACTGTCTTTACAACCGATATAAAAGACCCCACGGTTTAGGACCAACCCTAAACAAAAGTCTGCTTTTACGCTGTGCTTTTACACGCACACATCTCAGAAGCTCCACTCCTGCCTTCAGAACACGCTGCTGTCGTTTACAGTACAAATGGAAACAAGTGTATTCTAACAGTGCACGAAATCCTTCTAGCTAAGAAGTGAATTTTGAAAACTGTTATTTAAGGCCTGAATTATCTGGAGGAGAGTGTCTTTGCTTTCCTGAGGGATAGAGACATCTTTTCAGACACCCTAAAATGTCCCCAAGTATGCAGCTGTGTGCTCCATTTCTAAAGATGGTCTCAGACTCAGCAAAATGATGGACTCTGAATGCCATATATGCTAACTATCAGAGTAGGACGCCAGTAAGCAAAGGCAGTTTCTACTTTCCTACACAGTAAGAAAGGATAGGAAAAACATCTGAAAGGAAAAAAAATAGGAAAAAATATCAATAAGCTCTGGATTATAGTCATATAGCAAAAAGATTGCTAGCATTTGGATCCTTGACCTGGGATTTAAGAGTAAAGGTTTTTAAGTCTTCCTAATAGCTCAAACGACAAAGATCTCTGAAGCATTTGCCATAACCCTCAGAGGTCAACATATTCATGAGCCCATGAATTTCAAGGATACAAAAGCAAGAGAGCCAAGCATAATTTTATAAAACGTCTAAGGAAGGTTGTTCTGTGATTATTTATCTCTCTCTTTCCTGCCTCAACTTCCTTACTTGCTGGGATTACAGGTATGGACCACCATGCCTACCCAGCTAAATGAAGATTTATTTTTTGTTTGTAGTGCTGAGGCCTGAACCCAAAGCTTTGTATATATATATACACACACAATGCAGAAACCTGTAGCCCCTGACTATTTCTAAGCTTGTTTTGACACAGGGTCATGCTACAGAGCATAGGTGGCCTCATACTTGTTAGCCTCCTTCCTTCTGCTTGGAAAGGCAGGTGTATACTATCATATCCAGCTTTCTTTTAGTAATCTTAATTATTTGAGGTTGTAGAACTACAGACAAAAAAACAGACCCCCCCATCCCCCACAAAAAAGTTAATTGTGAAGGCAATCATTGGGCACACACACACCCATTATCATTTTTAATCAAATATACTTAGTAACTTACTTAATTAAGAATTCATACCTGACTTTCTTATAGTGACATTCTAGGGACACACTCTGAGGCAAAACTCTAAAAAGAAAATATCTCCGGAAGTTTTAATGAGGTAGTGCCACTGTGTTCAGAGAACAATACCACTGGGAAGTCACTCAGGCTGCTGACTACATAAGGCCTTAGGGGAGTCAGAATTAAACAAGCAAATCTAAAGAAACATACAAGTTTTAAGAAGAAACAGTGATTTATACTAAATACCATTTTCCATTCTTTTTGGTAGCTAGTAGTTTTATTTGACTTGGGCATAAAAATTCATTTTTGGTTATAACAGTAATAAGACACTAGAAGTGGGGACTAAATACAGGAAGTCTACCAAGGAGAGCAAGTCCATTTTCCCCAGAAGAGGAGGAAGCAGGAGTAGGTACTTCGACCTCATTCAAAGCTACCCTACCTGCCTTAAAAACTGCCCCTTGGCCTTTTTGCAGAGTCCCAATTTCTGTCCAGAGAGCAGAATGTTTTAATCAGGAGGTGGTCAGCATTCTTTTGCAAAGCAGTATTAACAAAATACGTCATTTAATGATTGAATGGTCAGAGAAAAACTGTTGAGCAGATGCATAATTCTCTTATATTTTTTAGCTACAAATCAGCACAGTAACTATAAATGATGCAAAGTGGCCTCACTGGCTCCCAACACTCCGTAATGCTCAGCGGCCCTGAGTGGGAGCGCTGTGGTAGAGGAAGGGTAAAGGCTCACCACCCTCTGCGCTCTGCCAGGCCTCTCCACAGAGAGTCTGTCCTGACCATTCTCTCGATGAGCTTCTTCCACAGCATGCCGTCCGACGTCACGCGGTACCACTCCTTGCACACAAGCTCAGCAGCACACAGTGATTTGGCGTCCAAGTATGACAGGATGTTCTCAGCAATATGGTCCAGACCCCGTGCTTTGGTGAGGGGAGGAAGGAAGCACAGAAAAAGAACAGAGGGGGTGCTGAGCAATTTTTCACAGAAAGCCCTTTAAAAGAACAGCACATGCTGTGTGATGAAGGCACGCTACTGTCCCTAGTGTGGCCCAGTTTCTTTCCCAAGCAGAGACTTGGGTAAAATGAGTGTCAATAATTTTTCCATAGGTTACAGAAATGAACAGTATTTTCCATCTTCTGTTAGATAAGGAAGTTAAAGCTAACAACCAGCAAACCCCCCAAGACATTAAAAATAAAAAGGAGTCCAGAAAACAGTTCACATCTATCTATATGGATTTCAACACTAGGGCATGTTCTACGGATGGCATCTCAAACTCTGTGATTCAGACCCCCCGAAATCTTGATATTAGGTCCATTTCTCATTCTGCTTCTATTACTGCTGCGGTTCCAAAGCTATCCAATGAAAGAAATACCCTTAAATGTACTGGGGAGAGGCAGCACACCAGACTGTGGGGGGTAGGGAATACGGGCGTGCAGACAGGAGGGGGGCAGACACAGCTACAGGAGCATCCTGAGAGAACACACAGGGATATTACAGTTCAAAGATGAGCTCCACTGCGTGTGTTCACTCACACACACACACACACACACACACACACACACACACACACACACAACTATTTTACCGCTATAAAACCTAAGTGACAGTTGATCAAAAATGAAAAAAGAAAACCATCTTGCCAATAGATAAGTTGGGTAGCATTTCAGAAGAAGTCATGACACAGTGATCTGGGGTGATGGGACTGAACGTGCTCTCCAATGAAAGCTCTCTACCCCCAAATATGTATCCAAGTCTCAGCAGAAAAGAGCCTGTCAAACAGGATGACTACCCTGACAACATTTCTTGTCAGTGCTATTCCAAGTTCACAGCTCAGACAAAAACATTCAAAATTATTAATCTTTGAGGTTTTCTGAAGACTCAAAAGAGATGGGAAGGAGTCATACATACATCCTGTCTTCTGCAGGCATGAACTGAGATGGGCCAACGACATGCATGCGGTTTCCCCTGAATCATATGGAGACACACTTGGATGCCATTAGCAACAATCCAAATATGCTTATTAAACATTATTCTAATTATAAAAACTGTATGGATATCTGTCACATTTTCCAGCAGACTTGGGGAAGAAAGCTTTAAATGGATCTTGTTTGGCTGGCATCACATGTTCATATTTAAGCATAAGCAGATGGAGGCATCCATCACCTAATTCTTATTAAAGGAATATGACTATAAGCCAATTAAAGATATAATAAATAGTTTTTCATATAAAATACAATGATGGTATGTTTCCCGAATCTTTATATTCGAACTTTCTACAACATCAGAAGTTTCCAAAAGGCATTCTTACATTTTTAATGGCTGCCATCAAATCGCTCCTGATCTTTTACAATGTACCAGTAATAAGTCGCTGGAAGTCATTTCACCTAACACTCCAAACAAAACCATTACATTAATGGATTATAGGCAATTCTTGAAGTAGTTTGGTTTACTAAATGCAGCCAGATGGTGTAGGTTTAGAAATTTAAATGGCTGTTAAGCACTGGACGTGATTTAATACCGGATAGCCTGGTCAGCAGATACACACCAGGGATCAGTATTAGGCATAATACATTGGTCCAATCGACTCTGGTTCAATTCTTAGCGTCTAAGTTTAAGACAGTAGCATGTCTCAATGATTGGGAAGGATGCAGCAATAGGTACTTCAGTTTGTTTGTACAAGGAAAACTGTTTGCCTATGGCTAGAAAAAAAAATCCAGATGTTATAAGGGGGCAAAACATTTATTCTATTTAGCAAAGGATACAGATACAATTTGTTTTAAAGTAGTTACTTGTAATATACAAATAAGAATTTCTTTAATTTTAAAAGGTAATTTATTTTAAGTTTAGAAAAACAAAATTTTAAGAAACAGCTGGCAAGGATTAAGCAAGGTAGTAGTTTGTAGTTCTGAGAAGGCTACCAGATAGTACATTATTCTTAGAAGAGAGCTTGCCAGCATGCGCCCAAAGCCTTCTAAAAATGAAGTTGGTGATGGGGGTGCACAGCTAGAGTCCCAGGAGGAGGAGGCAGGAGGGATGACCAAAGTTCAAGGCCAGTCTAAGTTACACAGGAAGAGCCTGCCTCAGGAGGAGGAGGAGGGGGGGGGGGAGAGGAGAAGGGGGGGAAGAGGAGGAGGGGGGGAGGAGGAGGAGGAGGAGGAGGAGGAGGAGGAGAAGGAGGAGGAGGAGGAGGAGGAGGAGGAAGAGTCTTCAAAAAGCTCCTGCTTCAAGGCAGCAGGTGAAGGTTAGTGGCTGAGGGCTTGTTGGCATGTGGGAGGCACTGGATTCAATTTCCAACACACCCATAAAACAACAAGCAATAACAACCAAAACAAAAAATCCCAAACAACCAAAACAAACAAACAAATTAAACCACACTGAAACACCTCATATTCTTTACTACAGCAATTCTACTTTGGGTGTTTTTCTTCTGAGGCTGTCTGGAATATTAACGCACAAGAATGTCCACCATGGTATACTTTCTATGGGAAAAATGAGTAGTGAAGGGTTAAATAACGTGTTCAGACCACTGAACAAAGCACTACAGCAAGTAAAATCCTTTAAAAGAACACACTCTTAAGAAAATATGCCTTAACATATTTAATAAAAGTATACTAGGAGAATATATTGTTTTAAAAGACAGACCTCAGATCTACAGGGAAATAAACACATGATCAGAACTTTATATATATGTACATATACATACATACACACATATGAACAAAGGGCTCTCTGTGTGGTAGAGTTCTGGGCAATTGTATTTTTTACTCTGTGTGTATGTGTGTGTGCACGGAGGCCAGTGAGCCCTGGGGATTGCCTACATCTGCCTCCTCGGAGCTGGAAATACAAACACACCCCCTCTCCCAGCTTTCTGATGTAGGCTCTGAGGAGCAGACTCATGTCCTCAGGCTCGCATTGCTAACACTTACTGGCTGAGCTGTCTTTCCAGTCTTTTTTTTTTTTTTTTGAATTTTCTAAATTTCATAACCATCAAAAGCAGTCAAAATAGAAAAACACCCCCAAACAAAACCTGACAGTGTAGTTAACAGCAAGTGTATAACTATTTCCCTAATAAATGTGCAGCCCATATAAGAACTTCGTATTTCCCATGCTTTGCAGTGTTCTAGATTACCATTCAAGAAGTGGGTAGGGCACTCTGGGGATGTTATTTAGTGACAGAGTACTTATCTAGTTTGCATAGGAATAGAGGTTCATGTCCCATCAACACTCCTCCCCCAACCCCATTGGGGATATAGGTCAGCAGCAATGTTTGTCCTCTATGAACAAGATCCTGGTTTGATCTACAGAAAAACTCTGGCATCCTCTCAAGTATCTCGTGTGTGTGTGTGTGTGTGTGTGTGTGTGTGTGTGTGTGTGTGTGTATGACATATCAAATAATTGATATAACATTCTTCCAAAAATACTAAAAAATTAAAAAAAATTAATTCTTATAATTCAAGTATTCTGTTCTGGGTTGTAGTAGAAGCTGATGCAGGAGGATTGCGAGTTTTTAGCCAGCTTGAGCTAAGTAGAGATAGTCTGTCTCAAGCAAACAAACAAACCAACAAACAAACATTTTTGTTGCTAAAATTCCCATAATTTCCCTAGTACATGGAAGAAATGGAAAATAAAATACATTATAAAAGTCATATCTCAAATTAGGGAACACTTAAGGGAAAAAACAAAACCAAACCAGATTTGGAACTGCATATAGGTTAAACAAACAAATAAAAAAAAAAAAGGCTGAACAGAAGGACATAAGACAAGGAGACAAAGTAAAATGGAATTTAATTTTTGTACTTTGGTTTGTCTTTTTCTTTTTTCGAGACAGGGTTTATCTTTGCAACAGCCCTGGCTGTCCTGAAACTCACTTTGTAAACCAGGCTGGCCTCGAACTCACAGAGATCCGCCAGTCTCTGCCTCCTGAGTGCTGGAATTAAAGGGGTGCTACCACACCTGGTGGTTGTTCTTGTATTAGACAAAGAAGGTTTAATCAGTGACTTGGCATGTAACTATCAAACCAAATACATTTTAAAAAGAGAAATGTAGCCAGGAGTGTTATGTTACACTTGTAATCCAAGAACTTTCAATGCCAAGGTAGAAGGACTGCTGTGAGTTTGAGGCATAGCTTGTCTACACAGTGAATTTGAGGCTAACTTGGGGTTATGGAGTGAAACCCTCTCTCTGTCCTCTCCTTTCCCTGCACCCGCTTCTCTCTCTCAAAGGGAGGTGGGTAGGGCTGAAGATCCAGTTCCATTACTGCTGTAGCAAATTAACTCAGACTTTACGAGGAAGCGTCCACATACCTGGCAGAGCAGTTATGAAGTCCCTCTGCAGCATGGGCTTCAGATAGGAGTTGATGTGCCCATGCTGGTAGTGACACATCTGGGATATAAGGTGCTCTACAAACTCCACTTGGTCAGACTCTGACCACTGCTCAAAATACTTGACACACAGTTCCTTTTCCTTCTCATAGCTCGCTGAGAGTTTCCGCTGCTTGGGCACAATCATACTGGAAGTGCCATTGGCAAGTTTTGTCTATAGGAAGGGAAGGGATTAAAAGAAACATGTAACCGCAAGCATTGAAAATGGGGGCAATAGTCTAATTTTCTGGTCTGGTATGCTAACTTGTATCTTTACAAGTGAGTTATTCTTGTTAGATTTACAGTACTTGGGTATTTGTGAACCATAATTATGTGGAAAGCCTTACAAATACCAGAGTAAGGCGGTAAATCAGGAATACTGCAGGAAGACCAAGTATCCATTTCTAAAGGTTCACAGACATTCTTAATTTATGGCGATGCACAGTTGGAAACTGAAAGCCAGAAGTATATAATTATTACTAGCAAGCAAAAAAGTTAATTTGCTCTTTCTTGTATGTAGCCGTTACCGGACATTTAGATAATTACTTCTTCACACTTACTTTTTAATAGTCAAATAAGAAGTCTTCCATGCAAAGAAAGACCAATGAATATTTATAGTTCTCATAGTATCTTTGCAGATAAAGCCTAATAACTCATAGGCTCAAGTTAACATTTTCTTTCCAAAATTTCCATCTTCATGGTTATCAAAAACGTGCTATAGTTTTTAATAACTAAGTCATTTAGTAAGTATGTACTGAGTATCTACAATGTATCTAACACTGTTCTAGGTACTAGGAATACAATAATGAACAAAACCAGCAAAGAATCATCAGGAACATATATTCTAGTTTAAGAGGCACATATCACTTATGATTGTTAAGTATCACTGCCAAGAAAAGCAGAGTAAAATAATTTCTGGATTATACAAGGGCCGGAAAAAAGACTTAAGTCGGTAAAGGTACTTGCCACCATGCCCGATGACCTGAATTGACCCCTGGAACCCACATGGTGGAAGGAATGAACCAACTACTACAAGCTGTCCTGACCTCCACACATGCTCTGTGGAATGTGTGTGCATGTGTACACATATACAATAAATACATGTAAGAAAGAACAGGAAGAGGGAGTATGTTATCATGGCAGGCAAAATTCTAAGATGGTTCCATGAAGATTCCCATTACAGAGTATGCACACTTTGCGGATCTCTGTGAGTTTGAGACCAGCCTGTCTACATAGTGAGTTCCCGGCCAGTCAGGTCCACACAGTCAGACCTGGTCTTAAAAAGAATTACATACATACCTTCCCTTAGAGCTAACACTGTTGTAGGTGCTGTTATGCTTAAAATAAGGACACAGTCAGTTGAACTTAGAAGAGATCACTAATTGGAACGTGGTAGTGCACACCTGTAATTCCAGCACTCAGGAAGCTGAGGCAGGGTTACAAGTTCAAGGCCAGTTTGCGTTACATAGTAAGTCCCAAGCTGGCCATATAAAAATTATACAATTTTTTGCAATAAGTAGTACCTAGTTACACAGGGTCTACAGAGAGTTCTAAAGGTGGACATGGGTATGGAGAACGTGATCAGATGCTCAGCGCTAAGAACAGCCTTCATGGATAAGCACTGAGGAAATCATTACTCTAGTTTTACTGTAACAGCAAGGACTGGTCTGCCACCAGGAACATGGTGTGAGGATTTCCCCAGGAGTTTCTAGGTAAGAACTTGACCGGACACTACACTGATGACACCTGGTGACACCTGAACAGAGAACACACCATGCTGGATCAGACTCCCCAGCTCTACAAGTGTGAGCTAATGGAGAGGTGTGTTGGAACTTGCCAAGGTCATGATGTTATGCAGCAAGTTGAAAGGTAATGTAACTGCTTAACTCTCCCCGGTGACAGACAGTTTTCCTAAGAGGGGATAGTTGAACTTAACATCTTGTTACATGGGGAAGAGTAACCTAGGTGGTGGGAATTTTGAGAGCACAGGGTCTGGGAGGCAGCATTCTGTCTGGCATGCTAAGAGTCCTAAATCAGTAGTCAAAGAGATCACTGGGGAAGTAGTCTGAGCCATGCCATCCAGTCCATTTAGGTGATGACAGCTGACCTCCATACATGTCCTCATCAACTCCCACTTTCTCTTACATGAACGCTGCTCTTCCCACCAAGAGAATCTCAGCTAACAGGACGTGGGGTCACAATCCAGGGCGCTAGCCCAGAGAACTTGCACTCACTCCTTAGAGCCTGAGCCACCATGCTGGAGAGAGAAATGGAGGCTGTGCAGCCACAGGGACAAGCACTCAGATGTTGGAGAGTGACACACACACATACAGTGATGCTGACTGCAGGGAGCCCGCACTAGGAGGTCAAGAATGGACAACAGGAGGCCAACTTAGAAGCTACTTTAATGATCCATGGGAGAGAAGTCATCATTTAGACTACAGTGTTACCTGCAGAAGTGGAGAGAAAGAATTAGTACTCAGTATATTCTGAGGGCAGAGCAGTCTCACAGACCTGGATGTGGGCAGGAGAAAAGGAGGCGAGGCTCACACCCAAGTCTGAAGAGACAGAACAGTGGGAAAAGATTCAAAAATCAACGGGAAGAGCTACTCTCAAAGAAGTGATTTTTATACAGGATGACACAAATGAGTGCACTGGACACCTTTTGAAGTAATTGATGGACAATGGACGTATTTGTCTGAGGTGACCCTAATGAGGCACGGAGACCCATGTTGCTATAGAATTCATCATGCTCACATATGCTGAATGTGGCATAACACTGTCCCACACTTGGATACTCTACTTCTGCCATTCAGGCAGGGGCCTGTCTTCTCTTCTCAAACATTTTACAAATGGAACCTGGTCAGCAGCTGTTATCAGTGGATTTCCAAGAGTGGCATGAAGGCACCTGTCCGCAATGAAAGAGCTGGCGCCTGTAAGCGGCAAGCCTGGTGTTCAGAGCTGGGGGTTTGCTAGCACAGATGCCATTGTTCCCACACAGAGTAGAAGTGATTAAGAAGGACCTGCTGGGCACCGACCATGGGGAGTTCAGGCTACTTTCCTGAACTGTTTGCAACTTAGCAAAGGGAAACTCATCAAATGAGGAGTAAAATTTGGAGTGCTAACAAACAGGTGGGCTTGCAAGCTTGACCAAAAAAAGCCACATCTCGTCCCAATAACCAAAGCCCACCATATCACCATTATTAACTTTGTCATAAAAGGTAGAAATGGGCTGGGGATGCAGCCCAGGGCACTGGGGCACAGCGCTTTCTTAGCATGGACAAGGCCCTGGGTTCCACATACAAAACCGGTGCTGTGGCACAAGATATCAGAAGTTTATGTCATCCTCACTTGCATAGCAATTTTGAGGCCAACCTGGACTACATGAGATTGTGTCTTACAAAACAAACCAAAAAACCAAATAAAGCAACTCTTCCTCCACCGCCTCCCTCCCGCAAAAGGAT
This sequence comes from Peromyscus attwateri, assembly GCA_902168425.1. NCBI lineage: Eukaryota > Metazoa > Chordata > Mammalia > Rodentia > Cricetidae > Peromyscus > Peromyscus attwateri. Next base: position 1,187 of record CABHPP010082452.1, on the reverse strand, counting down.
GAACAAACTGAGTTGGGGGCTAGAGCTGTCTTCTGGTTATAACTCAGAGGTTCAAGTAACAGAGAGCCATCAAGCTGTTGAAATGGTTGTTTCTGCTTTGCACAGACCAGGCATAGAACCACGGGCAGCCATGCATGCTGCAGCAGCCACCAGCACTGAGGGAACCCGGTAACTTTCCTGTTGGAACTAAGCTTCAGTCAAGGTTTTCTTATGCTTTCAACGACCAGATCCTAAGTGGGTCTTAAAACAGTGGGTCATTAGAAATACGTCTTGACCAAGTGCTCAGGGGGACTCTGGCAGCTCCTACTTTGTAGTTACCGCCCTTCACGTGAGTGTTTCCTTAGGAAGAAGACATGTACCTGAGACCCACTGTCACTTCAAATGGTACCATCCTCGTCATAACCCCATGCTATACTGTTTTAGAGCTGCGGCCCTGGAATTAGAAGACTTACTAACTTCCTCTTCTGTGTCTGTTCCCCTCATTTGTAAAATGGGAGTAATAGAAACAACTTCACTGGAATTTTGTGAGAGGAAAAGCTGTAACAAGCTTGTTTCTGAGTTACACTTAGGGAGGTATTTATAACCCTACCTCTACCCATGCTGAGGATCAAACCAAGTGCCTCCACACAGGCTTGGGCAAGCACTCTACCACTGAGGCTACATGCTCAGCCCCACATCAAATTTCATAAGAAAACACTGTCAGAGCTGGGGTTTCCCCCCTTTGAAAATACACCTTCCTTTCTTAGTTCAGCTTTAGTAAATATATACAGTTTCTTTTTTAGCTTAGTTTCAGTAAGTGTAGTGTGCACAGGGGTAACGTTAAATGCACAGAACAGTGTCCATCACAGATGTGACGCACCAGGAGCAGGTGAGCACATCACTGTGACCTCAGGTGTCCCTTTTGCTGTCACCCGCCATCCTCAAAGGACCATGCTTTCACTTCACTTTTGGGACAGGGTCTCATCATGAAGCCCAGGCTAGCTTCAAAGATGTGGCATTCTTCTGTCTCAGCCTCCAGACTGTTGGAATTAGAGGTATGCCACTACACCCAGCTGAAATTTTTGGAAATAATCTGCTTATGTAACTTACCACAGCTTAAAAAGAAATGGAAAAATACGAGAAAACTCCACACAACATTTAGGAAAAAATTTGACAAATGTTTAATATCCATAAACTAAAAACCTTGC
>CABHPP010082445.1:0-16304 GCA_902168425.1 Peromyscus attwateri | reverse complement strand
CCCCCCCCCCCATCAGGTTTGAGACAGTGTTTCACCCTGTAGCTCTGTCTGGCTTCCAAATCAAACGGTGATCTCCCTGCCTCAGCTTCTCAGGCACTGGGATTAAAGGTGTGAGCCACCACAACTGACTCTTGTTTTAGTTTTAGATTTTTTAAAATGTGTACGTGCATGTGTCCAGTGTGTCCAGTGTGCATGGAGGCTAGAAGAGAGCATCAGACCCCTGGAACCAGAATTACAGATCTTTGCTGGGCACCAACCTCAGGTCCTCTGGAAGAGCAGCCAACACTCTTAGCAGCTAAGCCATCTCTCCTGTTCACAGCCAGCTTGTGACTGGAGAATAAAAGTAACCACAACTAAGGATACTGGAATCTGGATATCTTGTCAACCGCTTGAGGTCATACAGCCAGGAAACGCCATGCTGAGACTCAAGTCTACGTGTGCCTGATATCAGACCTTGTGTATTTTTAAATGTCACTTTTCTCAAAAAGTGATCCATGGACTTTCAGTTCAGAATCACCTGGGAGTGTTTTTAAAACACAGTTTTCCACATAGTTGCCTCTCACAGTTGAACCTCGGCTTCAGAAGCCTGGGGTGGGGGTCATGGTGAGCCCCTTACACAGGACTCCAGATGGGTCTGGACACATACCTGAGTTGGGACTGAGGGCGCTGGAAGTCTAGATTTCCAATTCCATTTTTGCTAACTTGCCTTTGGCACAGGAGCACAGGCAATTGTTTGCAAGCAGGAGTCTTCTTTAATGATTTTCCCCCCTAATTTATTGAATCTGGCAGCGTGTGGGGAGCTGGGGAAGCAAGGCCTCTCTGCTCTCAGGTACCTGAGCTCCTACAAAGTTTGGATGTCATCCCTGTCACAACTTAAAGTCTTCACTATAGATGTTTCCCCCTTTGTCTAGTGGTGACCCTTGTTACAACGGAGGTCAAGAGCAGCTTTGAGGATTGCCTTCAGACCTGCCTCTTTGCTTTTCAGGGCATGGTTGTTTATATGGATTGGCACAGCCACTTACATACATTTGTATATATCTGCATAGCTTTGCATGCATTCAGGCTGTGCTTAGATTTCTCTTATTTGTTTGGCTCTGTTCTTGAATAGGCTGCAGTATGTGCATATGCATATGTAGTGTATGCATACTGTACCCCCACCCCCATCCTCTGCTTTGAAACTTCATTGATTCTGATTTCAAGTCATCTTTCCCTTTCCCTCAATTTTTTTATGTTTGTGTGTATGGTGTGCATATGTGCATGTGTGTGCACATTCAAGACTGGAGGCTTGGGGGTGATGGCAGGAATCATCCCCAGTCACTATTTTGCCTTGTTAATGGAGGCAAGGCCTCTCAACCAAATCTAGTAGTTTGGCTAGCCAGCTTGCCTTGGGGATCCCGTCTCTTCCTTTTGAGGATGGAATTGCAGGCAGACTGCCACTCTTCTCAACATTTATGAGTTTTCTGGGGGTCTGAACTCTGGTCCTTACATTCACATAACAAGTGCTTAAATACTGAGCTATCTCCCAAGACCTGATTTCAAGTTAAAAAAAAATATCCTCACTGGTAGAATATTGTTTTGGGGAACCTGACCTGCTGCTGGCTGGGGCAGGTGGAGCGTCCTTTACTGGGCCGCTGGAGGCAGCGTATGGTGGTGTTTAACAGATTGGGTTTGCCGTGAGACATGGGCTCAACTACTGGTTTGTGTACTCTTAGCTATTTAACACCGATTACTCCACTTAGCTGTTCACAGCACTGTTTTTCTCAGCGATGAGAATAAGAATAGTATCTCCTTAATAGTATTGATGTTTGTATTAAAAGCGTGCATGGCAGCTAACGTTTCTTCTGAGCCCGACACTTGGCTGGGAAAACAGCAGCAACGAACAGCATCTTTCTCTGGTGTTTGCAGCAATGGGGAATGACGATGGAGAAGAGAAAGAGAACTCACAAGGCTTCCCACCTGGGGTCTTTCACTATTTTAGTCATTTTTGTGTTATGTGAATGCATGTACGTGTGTGAAGGTGTGAACACTTGTGTGTGCACACATGGTCCGGAGGAAAGCACCAGCACCCTCCCTTATCACTCTCCTCCTATTCTTTTGAGGGTTCCCCCTGAACTGGAAGCTTGCATTTTCTCAGTTAGGCTGGAAACCGGCAAGCCCCAGCGATTCTCCTGTCCCCATCTCCCTCTGAGATGAGGTTACAGGTGTGCATGGATGGGATGCCTGGCTGGTTACATAAGTGCTCGGATCTGGACTCCAGTCCTCATGAATGGGCAGCAAGCATTCTCAGCCACTGAACCATCTCTCCAGCCCCACGATGGCTTCCTTAATTCTAGAAGATGTGCACACTCAGTAGGGAGAAAAGAAGGATTCCATATCAGTGTGATTTTATAAATAGGTGCACAAATTCTTTAATCTTCTGCTCTTTGGGATACAGAGATTAAACCCCTCTCCTTGAGCATCCACTGGACTTATTGTCTGTATTTGACTTTCTGTCAAAAGGCCTGACATGACAACTTAAAAGGAGGAAAAATAGGCTTTTTTTTTTTTCAACAGGCTGATCCTGAGCCTAGGGTCCAGTAGAACGCCTTGGCAGGCAGCATGTGTCGGCAAGGAGCACGTGGCAGCAGCAGGGAGCACGGGGCAGAGGCTGCTCAGGGCAGACAGGAAACAGAGAAGAGGAAGTGGAACAAGGTGCAGCCCCACAGGTGTACACCCAGTGACTAACATCCTCCAGGCAAGCCAGGCCTCCTAGTGCTTTTAAGGACTCACAAAAAAATTGTCACACAGACTGGGGACCAAGCGTTCCATACTTGAGCCCTTCAGAGGGACACTGCATAGACAAACCAAAGCACAACTTACATTCCAATGAATAGAACATGGCAGGAAGGGATGGCATGGCTAAGACTAGGTCTCCAACCCTCCACTTCTGCCTTGGGTGCACATCCCTTTTGGTTCCCGATTCACTATCACTGGGGGAAGCTACATGGCAAGAAGCCCTCTAGAGAGATCCACATGGTGATGAATTAAAGTCTCCTGCCAACAGCCATGTAATTGAACTTGGAAGTGACTCTCCCAGTCCGTCAGGGGCAGCTGCAACCAATGGCCTGGCAGGGATTGCACAAGAGAGCTTGAACTAGAACACCGAAGCCAAGCCTCTCCACATTCCAGACCTCCAGCAGCAGTAGAATAATGAATGTTTGCTGATTAAACGTTTGAAGCAATTTCTGTTAAGTTTGGGGGTAATTTGTTACACAGCAGACTCCAACTGGAGTACTTGGGAAGATGGTATTCTGACTGCAGACGCTCTGCTCAGGGATCAGAGGGGCTGTGCCTCTTGTGCTGAAGAGTGAGAGTAAATGTAGTGTTAGGACAGGTTTGTGCAGAGGAGCACCGAAGTTTGGTAATATTTTGTGTATGCTCTAACAAATAAAGCTTGCCTGAAGATCAGAGAAACAAAGCCAGCCACTAGTTAGCCATAGAGGCCAGGCAGCGGTGGCACACACCTTTAATCCCAGCACTTGGGAGGTTGAGACAGGAAGTGATATGGCTGGGCGGAGAAAGGAATATAAGGCAGGAGGAGACAGGAGCTTTGGCCCCTTTCAGGCTGAAGATTTCATAGAGGTAAGAACTAGTGGCTGGCTGCTCTGCTTCTCTGATCTTTCAGCTTTCACCCTGATATCTGACTCCGGGTTTTTATTGAGACCAATTATGCTACATTGCTAGGATTCATGCTATACTGAGGCATACTGGAATGGCGAATCGTTGCTTGCAGTTGACTGCCGCTCACATGATTGATGCCTTCGTGTGCATGGCACACTCACCTACACGTCTCCGGAATCTGGATAGCTGCCACAATGTATGGGTAAATAAAGCATGCTCAAAGCAGAAGATATTTATTTTCTTACTCTTTACCAGGTTCATGACTGAGGTCCCAGTAACCAAAGACTGATTAACAAGAGAAAAGCATGTGTACGTATTTAATATATGTTTTCCATGAGGGAAACCTTTGATGAAAATAGGGGACCCTATGTTAGCTTTGGTCCGACGGAAGTGGGCAGTCATGTAGAAGCATGAAGGGCATGTGGTCCCATGGTTAACATGATTTAACTGTCTTACGGTAGTGAACTGTTTGTGGAGACCCGTGTCCAGATTCTTGTCTCTGTCTTTTCAACATTCCACTCCGTTGCTTTGTAGTGTGGAGGAGTGAAGGCCTCCTGGGGAAATTCAGGGCAATTTCAGAACATTCTTGTATGGCCTGGATTAGGGGAGAAGGTGCAAGTGACCCCCCCCTCCTGTTTTCTTAAGTGCCGGGGTGAGGTGGGGTGTCCTAAACTTCATTGTGTGACTACAGCTTGCAACAGCCGCTAAACCTAGGAACCTAGTCAGTGGCCACTCTCCATAGAGGCTGAAGCAGAGGGGATGGGGAGAGTCCCCTTCCAGGGCTGGGAGGAAGCCATGATCTTCTCTCCCATTTACAAAGCAGGCTGTTATCTATTCATTTGTATGCGTATATGTCTGTCTGTCTCACTCCCCACCTGCCCTGTATTGAGTGGTGTGTGTGTGTGTGTGTGTGTGTGTGTGTGTGTGTGTGTGTACTCTCACACACTGAGTCACCTCAGCTTCTTATTTACCAATAATTTTGAGTGTCTATGGTAAGCAAATCACTTTATGTTAAATACCACAGGCGTAAGAATCTGAGTTAGATTCCCAGAATCCTAAAACATAAAAATAAAGAAATAAAAATACACCGGGTGTGGTGGTGTGTGCTGGTGCTGGAGATGGTGGAAGCAGAAGAATTCCTGGAGCTCACGGACTGGTCAGAATAGCTTAATTAGCAAGCTCAGGGCCAATGGGAGAACCTACCCAAAGGAGGTAGATGACATTTCTGAAGATGATTGCAGAGGTTGTTCTCTGGCCTCCACTTGCATGTACACACACATGCGTGTACAACCACACACATACACACACACACACACACACACACAAACACACACACACAACTAATAGAAGAAAGACACCATTGCCAGAGACATCAGCATGGTAAAGCCTGGGAAGCGAGAGAGCCCGCAGATGAGACAGGCAATAGGATGCGGGACTGCTCACCGTTATCCCTGCAATGGCTGGTTGGTTTTTCCTTGAAGTTACAAGGTTCTAGCAAACAATGGCCCTCTCATGGTGGGGTTTCAGACACTGTGACTCCTGCAGGAGGAGGAGTCTTCTTTGGGGGCAAGTTGGGGTCAGGCTGGGCCTAGTCTGCGGTGGGAGACAGGAAGAGGCATGGTATCCTGTCTGCCACTTGCCTCTGAGAGGCAGCTGTTTACTGGTCCCTAACCATCACCTCACATACTCAGTGGTCAGAGTGCCACCTGAACACACCCCTCAGATCGAATTCCAGAGCCAACAAGCCCTCGGCTCAGTAGCTGCTGCGGGCTGAGTCAGTTCACTTGTGGTAAAAAAAATCATTAGCGAGGACGAGGAACTCAAGTTCTGGGTCAGAGAAGAGCTCGCAGAGTGGGAGCCTAGCTTCCTTCCACAAACAACACACGTGTAATGTCCTCAGAGGATGGAGAGAGGCTCCTGGAGAAGCTGCTTAGGACTTGCTTATCTCTCTATGAGCCTGGAGAAGGCAAGGCTGTGGGAGAGGACAGTCCCCTGTGAGTTTGAGTGGCTTGGACACTGAACGACCGACCCATCCATATCACCATGAAGGAACTGCTGTTCCTCAGGCTATAGAGTGTTCAGCCAGAATGCACACAGCAGCCCTCAGTGTGGCCTGGGAGACGGCCAGACTCAACTAGCCATCTGGGGATGGTAGAGACAAACAGTAGCCTTCCGTTTTTTTTTTTTTTCCTCTGAAAAAGAGTAAAATGGCCTTTTAAAAAATATACAAATGTTTTCAAAGAAGAAAATATATTTATGCTGGAAAGTCTTTCCCTAACTATTTTACTAATCTTGCCAAATTTCCAAAAAACATGTATATTCTAATGTTTGAGTCGGTAACATTTCCATGTGGTTCAAAATTCAGAAAACACGAAAAATTCCAATGACAAATATTTCTTCCAACCCCTTCCTTAGCTGCTGGGCTGCTGTCCTGTAGGGCAGCTCATGGTGATGGCTTTTCTTTACCTTGGGTAATTTCTTAGTCCAGATTCAAGACATGGAGACTCTCCTTCCATCAGCCTCCTCTCTGCAACCATTAGTCTAGGTGGAATCCATCATCTGCGCCACAACATGCTCCCTCCCTCTTTTTCTCCCTGCTCTTCTTCCTCTCTCTAGTTTCTCCCCCTTTGTTCTTTCTGGGTTCCAGGGACTCAGTTCAGTTTGGCCAGGGAGTAAGAAATAGTCTGGAGCCAAATATGAGGGACCATGGCTTGCAACCGTTCCAACTTGGGGCTGGTTACATGCGGTTCAGAGCGAAAGAAAGTCACAAATCAAGGAACTTTGCAAATACATTGGTGGAAACATCAGGTAGGTGGGTTGCAGCCAAGCAGGGATATCTCTGCTCTAGATATCAGATGCTATCAGATGACAGGTCTTAGCTGTTGGGTCAGTGGAAGATAGTGTTCTGTTATAATACAGCCCCCAAAGTCTCACATGGTAGTCACAGGATGGTAGGTCAGACACACAAGTGGGGAAGGAATGGTTATTAAGGGGACTAAAGAGAGCCCAAGATACTTGACTCAAGAGCTGCAACATTCCAACTTCCCACAATCACAAACTTCTGATCAGTCAATCAGCTCAACACAGCATGACTTTATTTTCTTCCTGGGAACTTAGTTCACATATATTTCTCAGTGGCAAAGGTCACCATTTATCTGGACAGGGTTTTCTTTTGTTTTATTACTAATTAATTAACAATCCCCTTCCATTCTGTTCTCTCTCGCTCCCCAAAGACAGCATTTCTCAGGTGTCTAGTTCATATGCTTTTGTTTCTATGTGCTTTTGTAGATGAGGAGGTATTTGCTTACTTATTTTTTGTGTGTTTTGTGTATGTTTGAACATGTGTGAGAGCTTGTGTGTGGAGGTCAGAAGTTGAGGTTGGGTATTTTCCTTAATCATTTTCCACTTTAGTTTTGAGACAGGGAAACTCATTGAACCCCGAGCTTGCTGGCTGACTAGGCTGGCTGGAGAGTGAGCCCCAAGGGTCCCCTTGTCTATACTGCCCATTGGGGGATCACAGGCACACACCACTGCACCTGGCTTTTTAACTTGGGTGCTGGGGATTTGAACTCATGTTCTCATGCTTGCTTGACAAGTACTTTACTGACTGAGCCTCATCTTCCACTTTTTAAAATGTGAGTCAGTGTTGAGCACGGACCTGTGCTCAGCCTTGGGAACTCATGGACACCAGCTCCACTCTAATGGAGTCTCTGGGCCTGGGCTACCTCCGAATTTTTTCTGGCTTCGCAATGCCATACAATGCCCTTGAAATTCTTCCCACTCCTTGTCTCCTTTGTGCCTCTGTCTTTCCATGTTTCCATGTGACCCCTGCATCTGATTTTCCTTCTCTGATTCTTTCCTTCTTAATGCGCGCGCGCACGTGCGTGTGCGTGTGCGTGTGTGTGTGTGTGTGTGTAAGTGCATGTTCACGTAGGCACATGCAGGTGTGAAGTCAGCATTAGGTATCTTCTTTGTGTCCAATCTCCTCCCAATAGACCCACATGCCAGTGTGCTAACTGTGCCGGATAGTTTTAACTGTCAACATGACAACCTACAGTCCCCTGGGAGAAAGTTTCAACTGAGGAATTGTCTAGATCAGATTGGCCTGTGGGCTTGTGTGTAGGGGATTGTCTTGATTGGTAATTGAGATGAGAAGATCCACCCTGAATGTGAGCAGCACCATTTCATGGGCTGGGCTCTGGCCTGTGTAAGAATGAAGGAAGTCAGCTGAGCACAGCCAAACAATCAGGGATGCATTTATTCTTCTTGTGACTGTGGATGTGATGTGACTAGCTGCTTGAATCCCTGCCTTGACTTTCCTGAAGTGGCAGAATGGAACTGAACCAGGGCTTGTGAGCTAAATAGTCCTTTTCCTCCTCCACGTTGCTTTTTGACAGAGTGCTTTGTCACAGCAACAGAAAATGAACCGGCACATCAGTAAAACAGCTTTTCCTCTAAAGAGACTTCAGGGATTCAGGATGGTGTTTTAGCTGCACTGTAGTCAGATTCCCAGACACGGGTGTGGTTCACCCAGTGTGTCTTCCCAACAGGCTCTTGTTTTTCCTCTTCTGACTTCTCTTCCTTCATCTCCACTTTCTCTCTTTCCTCACTCCTTCTCATATCAAAGCCTTCAAAAATCCTTTGGAGTCCCTAGAATTCAAAGCGTATCTCCCTTTAATCAAAAACAAGCCTGGTGATTAACTATAAAGACCAGGGTCGAGTGGGGACTGGGGGTCTACTGTGGGGGAGAGGCACTGGGAACCTAACGGGTCAGCTTCCCACCACAGATGATGAGAACCCAAGGAGATCAAGGCATAAGGAAGAAAGGGTTGTGTGGGTTCATGGCCTCAGAGGTTTGGTCCATGATTCTTTTGCTGAATTGCTTTGGATCTGTGCTGGGGAAAGGTCTCATGTTAGTGTGCACTTTGTGACGGTCAGGAAGCAAAGAGGAGGGAAAAGGAGGGGTCGGAGTATCACTATCTCCTTCAAGGGCGTGCTCTCTGATCTAACTTCCTTCCACTTTCTAGAGCTCCCACCGCTTCTCAGCAGCATCACTGCCAAGGGACAATCAAGCCTCTAACAACATGGACCCTTGAGGGACACTTATCCAAACCATAAACCACAGCATGAGCATTCTGCCCCCAGCTGGAGATGGTAGCTGGGCAGACGTGACTGTGTGCTGAGAACTGAAGCCACTAACAAAACCAAGAGTGGACATATTTGGTGTGGTTGTGTACGTGTGTGTGCATGTGCACACATGTGTATATGTGCATGCATGTGCACACATATGGAGGGCCGAGGTTGGCCTTGTGTATTGTTCCTCATGTGGCCTGGAGCTTGCAGAGAAGTCTAGCCTGGCCAGTGACCCTCAGAGACCCTCCTGTATTCGCCTTCCCAGCGTTGGAATCACAAGTGCATGCCACCACGCCCAGCTTTTTTACATGAATCCTGAGGGTTGAACTCATGTCCTCATATGGCAAACACTTTACCCACAAAGCCCTCTCCCTAGACCCATGGCTGTACCTTTAAGGATTTTTTTTTAGATTATATTTTAATTACAACATTTCTCCTTTTCTTTTCCTCCCTCCAAACCCTCCCATGTATCCCTCCCCACTCTTCTTTAATTCAAGGCCTCTTTTTTTCATCAATTGTTATTGTATGCATATGTATGTGTATGTACACGTATAATCATCTGTTATTGTACGCATAGATGTATGTGTATGTACACATATAATCAATTGTTATTGCATACGTAGATGTATGTGTATTTACACAGATAATCAATTGTTATTGCATGCATATATGTATGTGTATATACACATATAATCATTATTGCATGCATACATGTATATGTATGTATACATATATTCTTAACTATAACCTGCTCTAATTTTTATCATCACTTAACATTGTCCTGTAGTGGGTAGCTGTTCCAGCTTTGACCTGGAAGTACTACCCCCATTGAGGCTTCTGGTAACTGTCACGCTCATGAGGAGGGGCCGAGACAGGAGCCCTTAAGACCTGAGATCCGGATGTGCCGGCTATCTTGGCTCCTGGATTCTGGATGCTGGATGTAGACTGAGCAGAGTTCTCCAGAGAACACCACTGGACTGCACTTCACCTCTCTCAGACCCTGTAACCTATCCCTTTACTTGTAAGTTACCCCACAAAATAAACCTCCCTTTAACTACGTAGAGTTGCCTTAATACTTCCACCAATATTGGTCAGAAAATTTTGATAGTTTTTATAAAATATATCCTCCCCCCCACATATGCCCCTCTAACTACATGTTGGATGCAGCAAGACAGTGTTTCAGCCTGGAGGCCAGACAGCTAGGGTTACATCTCTGCACTGATGGTGAGCTGTGTGGCCTTTGGTGATTTACTCTGCCTCTCTGTGCCTGGGTTTTCCTACCTGTAAGTGTACAGCTCTGCAAAGTGCAGAGAACCAATAACAGTGCAAATGACTCTTGTCCATAGACACACATAGAAATCACCTCTGGTAGAATGCGGTCAGTTATCAGGTTGTGGCTATTGACCAGTTTCACATCCTTTAAATTCACTTCAGAGACCCTGATGGTGTGTGCATATACAGCTATATCTTCTCTTTGATTTCTTGGAGCCTGGTTTTCTCTTTAATTAATGAGTTGAATAAAAGCCTTGACATGTATTTATAAGAGTATGTATTTTTATCTAAATTAAGGGAAAGGGGAAAATGATATAATTGTATTTTAATTAAAAAATATCCTGGTCTGGGAATGTAGCTCAGCGATAGAGTGCTTGTACAGCATGAATGGTCCCTAAGTTCAATTCCAAACACCATATAACAGTTTGCATCTCCTCCCTCCCCCCTCCTTTTAAGAAGGAAAACAGCTCAATTCCTTAACTGTGTCCAAATTTCCACATCAAAACAGGCCTCTTTGAGACCTGGAAGGATCAACCAGTCAGACTGAACTACATTTCCCAGAATCTTCTTTCCTTCAGGTTACCTGTGAAAAACAGCTCACCCGAGGCTGTATGTGGTGGTCCTCCCACACACCCCAATCCTCCACGATTATCCTGGAGTGTTGTTCTTCAGGGCTAGTGTTTGTGTTTATCTCCAGGATGAGATGACCAAAATGAGAAGCAGTAAGAACGGAAAGCTTATGTTTGGGGATCCTACCTTGTTATTTTTTGTTTGTTTGTTTGTTGAGACAGAGTTTCTCAGTGTAACCCTGCCTGCCCTGGAACTCTCTCCGCAGACCAGGCTGACCTCAAACTCACAGAGATCTGCCCCCGCCGCCGCCGCCGCCACCACCACCACCCAGCTCTACCTTGTTCTTGATTCCTCTATTTTCTATGCATCTTCCTTTCTCAACCACCTTTCTGTGAAGTTTAAGCTTCAGCATCAAATCAATCCATTTCTGACCAGTATCTTCCTGCTCTCTTCTTTCCTCATCGTGTGCATGCACCCATTCCTACATGTGTGGAGACCAGGTAAGGACATCAGGTATCCTGTTGTATTATTCTCTGCTTTATTCCCTTGAACTCTCCTTGAACATGGAGCTTGCTGTTTTGGTTAGACTGGTGACCAGCAAGCCCCAGTGAGCTTCCTACTTCCTTCCACCACAAGGTTGGAGTACAGGTGCACACACAGCCCTGCCTGGCTTTTTGTGTGGGTGCTGGGGCTTGAAGTTAGGTCTTCATGCTTGTATAGCAAGCATTATTATCCACTGAGCCATCTATGTAGCCCCTTGTGAGTAGTCTACTAAGGGGGGAAAACCTCTAAATCTAAATATATGTCCACACCTAATATGGACCAAGGGTGTAGTCACAAAATTATTAAATATTTTAGAAAAGTTTTTGAGACATTGTCTCATTATCTATCCCATGCTGGCCTTGAACTTGGAATCATCCTACTTTCTTCTTTAAAATTACAAGTTGAAACCTAATCCCCAGTGTGTTTGGTATTTAGAGATGAGGCCTTTGGGAAGTGATTAGATTTAGAAGAAGCAATAATCCCCTCTTGATGGGGTTAGTGTATCTGTGAAGAAGACTCCCTCCTCACCTACCTCCCTGCAAAGAGCCCTCTTGCATTCTGTAACTGGCCACAGCAGGAAGAGCACCAGCTATGAACAGGAAGAGAGCCTTCAGCTATGAAGAGGAAGAGAGCCTTCGCCAGACAGCCAACCTTGATCTTGAACCTCCTACCCTGTGGATCTATGAGAAATTTCTATTGATTATCAGCCACCAGACTGTAGCACTTTGTTATAGTAGCTCAAACATAGCAAGGCCCTAGCCATAGCCATATCTACTTTCATGCCAATGTCTATAGACCTAATGGTTCTGCTTCTCTGATTGAACCCTAGCTGGGACAAGAATCTACCAAAAGAATGCATGAAAGCTGGCCAATGGAAGAACCCAGGACCGTGTGACCTCAACGTCCCTGTCCTTCCCTGGCCCCAGTGGCTTGCCTCTTCTGTGTTTTTCTTGTGTCAGCTGTTTGCTGCCTTTCAAAACTGGACGGTAGGACCCTGTCTATTGCTGACTCATACTGTGGTCATTAGACACAAAAATCAGGGTAGAATGGGCTAGAAGCTTCCTCTCTGCTGGAGAGCCCTCAGAGTGCCAGAAAGTGTGATGCAGGCTGCCAAAACGGAACTTTCATCAGTTCTTACTCAGGTGTGGATTTTCTGTGCAAGAATCACCGATCGACCAGGAAAGATAAGTCTACTGATGCAATAGTGGCGAGTCTGTTATGGCGTTTACCAACTGATTTCTGATTGCATGTGGTACCCACACCTCTATGTTCTGGACCAGTCTGCTCCTTCTTTTCCAGCTTTCTTTTTCTTTCTTTACCTTAGCTGTATCATAAGAGAGATTTTTTACCCATAATGATTACGGTGATGTTGACAAAAAGACACTTAAAAATTCTGTTGGTGGTCTAAGTATCAAACATCCTAAGAGAGAAACAATAAATTAAACTAACTTGTTTTTCCCTGGGGTGTGGCTCTTGCTTGTGTGGCCCTTCTCCCATTGAGGTCCCTATTAAGTGAAGTTTTGGATCTTGGAGGAGCCCCCTTTCCTGGCTTTAAATTGCCCAAACTTTGCTGTTCTATGTCTCATTTTGGTCTAGCACTGTTTGGATTTCTGTATGCAGGGCGATTGTGTTTCCACCAGGAATCAGCTCTTCTTTCTCTGACTTCCTAGCTTTTAGTGAATTCCCCCTCCCCCACCCCGGGCATCAGCAAACCTCTTCCTTGAAGCCATTAGTTTTGCAATCAGATGTGGCAGGTCTTCTATGGGAGCCTCCCCGATCTGGCCCTTATGAAATATAAACCAGCTACTGAAGAAATTGTAAAGAGAAGAGTTTAAACTGACCACAACATACTAGAAACCCATACTATGACTCTCCATACCTGCAGATGGAAAACATTTGCAAATTGGTTGTGCCTGGCCTGAACATGTGTGGATTTTTAAAAATCCCTAAGCAATATAGTTTAACAATGATTTACATAGCATTTGCATTGTGGTGAATATTTCAAGTAATCTGCAATGGTTTAAAATATACAGGAATATGGGCATAAGTTTTATTCAAATGCTGTGCTGTTTTATATAAGGGACTTGAGCATCTGTGGCTTGTGGTCCTAGAACTAGTCTCCTGTGAATACAGAAATGACTATTTTACCCCTTTGCATACTCCCTGAAGCTTGTTTCCTCTTTAAGGAAAAATCAAATTTAATTAAAAAAGAATAATTAGAAACTTCCTACAAGAAGACCAGGGCAAAGCAACTTACAAAAAAGAGCACCCATGGTTGGTCAGACGGCTCAGTGAGTGAAGTGCTTGCTGAATAAGCTTGGGGACCAGGGTTCAGATCCTCAGAAGCCACATCCACAGCAGGGAGGAGTGGTGGCTTGCCTGCAACCTTAGCACCAGGCAGTGGACACAGGACATTCTGTAGATGTGCTGGAGAACTAGACCAGTAGAATCTGTGAACTTTGGTTCCAGGAAGAGACACTGCCTTAGATGATAAAGTGGAGAGTAATTGAGGAGGGCACCTGGCAGTAGCCTCTGGCTTTACACACAGGTGTGCACACATATGCATGCAATACACTTGTTCTCACACACATGCTAACATGTATATCCATACATACCTCCACTGACCTCCTTACATAACCCCACCCCCCCAGTTAATAAAAGAACACTTTTCTGATCATGTTTCTTGAAGAACTGGAGAAAAATAAAAATTTAGCTTAAGAAGTTCTGAGGTTTTTGCAAGTTACCTCATTTCAAGGTGAGAGAGTTAGTTCATTTCCTTTTCGAAACACACACACACACACGCACACGCACACGCACACGCACAGACATATATACATATATAAAAAAATCTTTTGAGATTATAGTATAATTACATCATTTCCCCTTCCGTTTTCTTCCTCCAAACCCTCCCCGCTCCCCGCTCTCTTTCAAATCTGTGGCCTTTTTTCTCTACTTCTTGTTACATATGAGTTGTGTCTGTGTGTACACATACATATTTCTAAATATATAAATACAACCTGCTCAATCTATATAATGTTACTTGTATGTATATGTTTTCAGGGCTGATCATTTGGTATTGATAACCACTTGGTGTACTCTTCCCTGGGGAAGACGATTTCACCAGCTCTCAGCGTTCCTTAGATGCCTGTAGTTCTTTGTCTAGGGATGAGGGCTCCTGAGCTTTCCCCAGTCTGTGTCAGCATGTCTACTGGTATTGCCCTTGTTCAGGTCATGTTTAGGTAGCCATGTTTGTGAGACTTGGTAGGTGTAACTTCTGACACTTCTAGGATATACAATCTCACAGGAAACATCCTGTTCATTCGGTTCTTACAGTCTCTATGTTCTCTCTTCTACAATGGTCCCTGAGCCTTAGATGCAGGAATTACAATCTCACAGGAAACATCCTGTCCATCTGGTTCTTACAATCTTTATGTTCTCTCTTCTGCAATGATCTCTGAGCCTTAGGTGCAGGAATTATGTTGCAGATGTTTCACTTGGGACTGGGCTCCACAACTCTGCATTTTGACTGCCTGTTCTCTTTACTGGTCTCTGTCTGTTGCAAAAAGAAGTTTCTCTGGTGAAGGATAAGAGCTACACCCTATCTGTGGACATAAGGATGAGTATTCAGAACATAATTAGGGATTATGCTAGTTTAGTAAAGTGGTGGTTGTAGGTTTTTCTCCAAGATCCATGCCCCTACTTGTCCCCAAGAGATGGGCTGTAAGTCCCTTATTGCTGAAGACACCATGCACTTTGGACACAGGGTGTAGAGGCCCCTCAAGCTGAATCTGACTTGAATACCTTCTTGTTAAGGACTAGCTTTCATGATACCAGAAGGCACCATGGAAACTTCCCGAAGAAGGAAGCAAGCAACATGCCTACCCAGCTGTGACACTTGTGAACCACACCAAGGACCATCGTGGCACAATATCCTTAAGGGTAAAATAGTGGCACACACACTTTGACAGTAACCAATAGCTCTACAGTTGGCCTCAAGGCCCACTTAACAAGATGGAAATTATGCCCAGCACTGGAAACCTAGTTCATTTCTTAAATTCTACACAAGCGTTCTCCTTTGAATGTCTTGCACATTGCAAGAGACAATTGTACAAAGTCTTTTATTTCCTATACAGGAGAAATTATCCAGCTAATTCTCAAGAGAGTGGCCACCAGTACAACACATTCTTGGATAGAGGACATTGGAACATTCTAGTTTGTTGATTCTTATGTCTCTGCATCACTTTATGTAGTAGTCTCAGTCTCTCGTGCATCCCCCGGCACCATGCTGAAATGTTAGTTATAGATGTATAATCTACAGCAGAGCTCTTGGTCAGTCTTCATTGCCATATGCAGCCACTTTCAGGCTGAGCCACTGAGATCAGTAACAAGGTACCAACCCATAGGGGAGCCCTGGATCTCACCGGCTCAGCCTGGAAGGGGATTCATTGTGACCATGAGGACATATGGTATCGGTACCTTGTTATTGATTAAGATTGTTAAACCATATTTGAAACCTTGTCTCACTAAAAGTTCTTCATCCCTGGTGCCCATGTCATTTCCCTTCCTCTTCTTTACTCAGACTTCTAGGGCTCCACCCTGTTTAATGAAATCTGCATCCAAGAAAGGCAGGGCCTGGGTTCTGAATTATAATGGGTACCTCAGGTGATTCTCAGTCACAAGTCAGTTTGAGTCTGGAATGTCCCCCAAGTGTCAGATGTGGAGAAGTGGATGGATCCTGGGGGCTCTACCAGATCTATGCATTGATCTACATCTGAATGGGGCTCTAGGGAGGTGGTAGACACTGGAGGAGGTGGGGCCCAGCTGGAGGAAGCAAGTCACTGAGGGCATGCCTTGTCTTGAACCACCCTTTCTCTATGTCTTAGTCACTTTTCTACTCTGTGAGGAGACACTATGACCAAAGAAACCTATGGTGACTGTTTTGGTGCCCATGGTTCCAGAAGATTACAGTCCATGACTATCATGGCAGGGAGTATGGCATCAGGCCGGTAGGCATGGCCCTGGAGCAGTAACTAAGAGTAACTAGCAGTAACTCATGATCCATAAGCATGAGGCAGACAACAGAGAGAGAGAGAGAGAGAGAGAGAGAGAGAGAGAGAGAGAGAGAG
>CABHPP010082444.1:0-26339 GCA_902168425.1 Peromyscus attwateri | reverse complement strand
TTTATTTATTTATTTATTTATTTATTTATTTATTTATTTATTTGGAGATCCTTTTAATTCTTGGTTATAGGTTGTTTTGTTTTAATTGAAAGTGAATATTTTCATTTTATGTCATGAGACTCTGGATCTCATTGAAATTTTCTGTTTTTGTTTGAGTCCTTTATCCTCACTCTGGACAAGAGGGAATGGCACAAGATAGCTACTGCAAGGTGGAGTTATAATACAGACTCCCTTCTTGACCTCACTTGATACCTGAAGGTGGAGCTCTTCACTATGGCAGAGTGCTAATCAAAGTCCTCCATGTTCAGGAGGCTTCCTCTTGATACCCTAAGAAGGAGAAATCAGACCTTGCCTGGTAGCAGGGCAAGTCTACCCTTAATATATCATCATAATTGACACTTGGTGGGTGAATAGGTAGCCTCATTATTAGTTGACAGACCTGAAAGTTGATCTTTGTGCTTGGCATTCTGTGAAAGCTACCTTCTTGATATGTTGGTGTAACTTGTTTCAACTGAGTGAGGGTGGAAGTCACGCTCCCCAGTGTTTGGTAGAATGGATAATCTGGCATTGTTTGCTGTCATGCCAGAGTAGAAGAGTTATGACTGAATGTTTTCCATCATTCTAGGCTCTCTCTCCCTTTCCTGGTGCTTTGGTTGCTGAGCTTCAATCATTTCTTCTTGCCTGGGCTCCTTCAGCTCTGAGTCTTGTATATGTGATGGAAAGATAACCCAAGGAATGTATATCCATAGTGTTTCTCTAGTTGTAAGGTCTTTTTATGGTCTGCCTTGTCTCCTCTTTAGTCTTATGTTTATCTTATTTGTAGTGTCCACCAGTTTGATTTTTATGCTATAGGATAACTTTAACAACAAAACAGAGTAGAATACCTATGATAAAGCATCATTTCATAAATCAATAATACGTATTGATTGGACTAATTTAGTTCTATCTGTCTATCATCCATCTATCTATCTAATCTATCTGTCATCTATATATCTATTTCTCTATTCATCCATCATCTAATGGTTCACATTATGAAGTATTCTTCCTATGCCATTGTTAAAAATATTTTAAACTGAAATGATATAGATCATGTGTCATTCCCACAATAAGATACCCACATCCCTTCTCTAATAATTTAGATACTTCAGTATCGACCTTTGTGTCCTCTTTACAAGTGAGAATATTTAGTATGTGTGCACCTCAGAGATTGTCTAAACCTTTCCCCACTCCATTTACTGATGCTAATATTATTTTAATATCTACCGTATTTAGATTGTCTAGTCCAGAAATATTGGGTAAGATGGGTGAATATTTGATGTAGTCATTACAGTTAGGTACTCTTTGAAGAATGGCATTGATTATAAGAATCTATTCAACAAAGATAACATTGTCTCTGTAGACAAAAAAAAAGCAGAATGAGTGTGTATCATGTGCTTCAGAAGGAATACTGTCATCACACAGCTGCACGTGGTGTGAACATCTGGCTGAGATGGACAGTCATCTTGGCCCAGCTCCAAAAGCCACATCAGTGTTGCTAGGGCTACCACTGGATACATGGGTATTGTCTTAGGGTTACTATTACTTTGATGAAACACCATGACCTAAGAAACTTGAGGAGGGAAGAGTTTATTTGGTTTATGTGGACACATTGTAGTCTACCAGTGAGGGAAGTCAGGATAGTAACCCAAACATGGCAGAAAATGGAAGGCAGGAGCTGAAGCAGAGGCCATGGAGGAGTGCTGCTTACTGGATTGCTCATCATGGACTGCTCAGCCTGCTTTCTTATAGAACTTAGGACCACCATTCCAGAGATGGAACCACCCACAATGGGCTAGGCCCTCCCCGGTCAATTACTAATTAAGAAAATGATCTTTGGGCATGCCTATAGCCAGGTCTTAGGGAGCCATTTTTTTCAATTGAGGATCCCTCCTCTCCAATGGCTCTAGCTTGTGTCAAGTTGACATAAAGCTATCCAGCACAGGTTAGGACAATTGGCGTATTTTGTGAGTCATCATGCTATTTCTTCTCATTTATTTTCATTGATGGTGTATCTTCTTCCTTCTTGGTCCTTTCTTTCATGGAATAAAGCCCTACCTATTACTGGTTACTTAGATGTTCTGGGGATGAACACATCCATTGTTTAATGTTGCTGCATTACTTTTCTGGCTATTTTGTATCTTAGCACTGATGTTCCTGTATAGAGAAAGGGAGTTCTACTTGTGTTTACAAATTTGAAGCTTCAGTATGTGTATGCTAAGCTAAATTTAGCTCACTAAAGGGGAGCTTATTCTGGTTCCTCATACCCTGACACAAGTGATAAAATTAGGCACACTTTTAATTGCCCAGAGGTAAAGGAGAATGAAATTGATTAGAAGGCAGTCCTGCAAAGACCTAGGGATTCTTTAGTGCTGTTACTAGGGTATGGGGATGGGGTTCTTATACCCCAGCATTCTCCAGGATACAGTTGCATTTTACTGGAGAATAAGAGTCAAAATTTTCTACAAAGGGAAGGCTAGTAAATATTTTATTCTTTAGGCCACACAGTCTCTATTTTAACTCATTTCTACAGTTGTAGCACAAAAGCAGATGAACAATACATGAATGAATGAACAAGGTCAGAAAGAAGGTTTTGCTCTAAATTCTTTGGAGTGGTTTCTGCATTCATTCTGTCTCTGATAACTGGTTGTTTGTTTGTTTTGTTTTTTTTTTTTGTAACTATATTCTTCATATACTTCTTCCTTGTAAGTTACTATTGTGGTTATCCAGCTTCTGAATCATGATGAAAGTGTGAAACCTCAATCAGAATATTTTCCTAGGGCCAGTTTTGCATTTTCTTCTCCATTAAGAAAAGCTAAGCAGTCATCTATTGTTGGTTAAAACAGAGTAATGCATTTTGCAAGTCATATAAAAATTGCAGATGATTTGACTTTTAGTGTCATAATAAGCAGGTGATTGTTTTTCTCATGTGCTCTGAAGATCAAAGGTTACTATTTAGGAACAAATTCTGATTCCCTCAAAGATGTCAGAGCCACTGTGACTGTTTGTCTCTTGACCACCTCTCGTGTATGGAGCCATTCTAGACTTCCTTTGAATTCCAGGTAAAGAGAAGAGGGCAAGCTAGTATCAAAATATGTCCTCATTTGTCAATAATGTTCTAGTATTTTTCCCTCTCCTCAAACTCATGCTCATGTCCTCTGCACTAACATCTGCCCACAGCCACATGTGGCTGTAAGGGTGGCTGGATTGAAGAGGGCTTTGAAACTCTGTCATCGGAGTGGCTGAAAGGGGAAGTACTGGAAATGTGTTTGTATCCCAAGGTGTCTACAACAAAGAAAAGTAGGACCTGTGTGATGATTGAATTATTTCTGCTAGGAAGTCTTTACTGAATTTGAATCCAGAATGACTGACTGATCCATATTATTACTTAAACTGATATTTGTAGAGGATCTACTCTGTGTATCTTCTATGAGAGAGGTGTATCTTCTATGAGGAAGGGCTGCTTCATTCAGGGGCTTCCTCTCCAGGGAGAAATAAGACATGCACATGCAATTTTAAACAGGCTACCTCAATTCTAGAAGCTAATGACAGGGGTTGTAATATCGTTATTTCTAAGACCATTTATTCACTTGACAATAGTTATTGGGTGCAGTTATGTACTGCAGCTATTGAGGCCTTTTTGGAGTAAAAACGAACAAGAACATCTCCATTCTGCAGATGATAGTCAAGCATATCAAAATAACTCTGTAGTTCTGTCATTTCTGTGAATTGGACAGGTAGTTTGGAAGCAACCTTTATTTGCTGTTCTGAAAAATACACAAGTTATTCAGAAGCCAACCACCATGAGTTGGATTGAATCAGAATCATTCCATCATTTCGTGCCTTTTCTTTAAACAATGACTGAGCGTCTACTGTTAAATTGGTTATTTGGCCAGGCACTGGGTATGTAAAGCTCAATAAAATGTAGCCAGCTTCTCCTGGGAACTATTGGTAATCTAGGCAGGCATGTTATAAATATTTACAATGCATAGCACATACACACGGAGACATATTCTGATCTTCTAATAAGAAAAAATGTGGATTGTCAACATTGTTTAGGTAAATACACTGAGTGCAAGCTCAGTGAAAGCTTCACAGTGTAAAGAAGATGACATTAATACTGCCTGAGGGGTTATCCATTCAAATAATGTCAGAGAAGAGAGTACTGTATAGGGATACCAGTTCGGCCATGGCGGGGAAGCACACACATTTCAGGCAGCTGTGGTGGAGCTGCTCCTCAGGGTTCATGGGAAATGTTTGCTCATTGTCTCTGTTTAAAGCAAAGCTTTGTCAGAATATAGGACTATTGGACACGAACAAAGCTCTATTCTTTGTTTCATGTAAGATGTCTGGGATTAGGAAAGATTGGGTAGTTGGGTGACTTCTAGGCAAAGTACACCCTAAATTAGTGTAGTGTTCTGGTTCATATTGTGACTCTTATATCTATATCTATGTCTATACCTATCATTATCTATCTATCTATCTATCTATCTATCTATCTATCTATCTATCTATCTATCTACCTATCTATCTATCTATCATCTATCTATCTATCATCATCATCATTATCTATCTCTCTATCTATCTATCTATCTATCTCCTATCATTGTTATTATATATCATTGTGAAGAGACAAAATGAGCCTGACACTTCCTTGTTTGTTACTGTCACCTAAGTCACATCTAAATATCATTGCTGGAGGGATAGCTCTGAAAGGACCAAGCTTGCTTTGAAGCAAGCAGCAGCCCAGTTTGGGTGGGACCTAGTGTAGAGGTGATTCCTTTTCCAGAAACATTCTAAAGTATTGTCGAGCTGTTTTTTCTTTACATATGGGCACACACCATATTTAGAACCCATAACAACAAAAAAGTCATGTACTAGCTGAGAATAACAATGAGGGTACTGACGAGGAAAGTCTGAAGCCTTCAAATATCAATATCTTGAGAACGTTGCTTTCTACTTATTGGCGATGACATAATGGGTCAAAGTGAGAGTGCACATAGTGGGCTTTTTGTTGTTTACTTTGTTTTTAAATTTTAATTATGGTAAAATATAATTTAAGCTCTGGTAAGTATCTTGTGGAATATAAGACAGCCATACTAAGTAACTGTCACCACTGCCTACCTGCAAAACCTTTTCATTAACCCAAACTGGAACACTGCACATCTAGCTTCTTGAAAGGCCCCCATTTTCTCCTACACCCCAGCCCCTGGGTAACAATTGTTTTATTTTTGAACTTTGTGGATTTGACTGCTCTAAGTACTTAATATAAGTGGATTCATGCAAGTTTTGTTCTAAGTGCTCATACAGGTTTTGTCTTTTTATTCTCTTTTGGTTTCTTGTGACAAGATTGAACTCTATAGTTCAGACTGACTAGAAATTCATTATGAAGTCTGGGCCTCAAAAGTGTGACAATGCTTCTGCCTCAGTCTTCCAAATGCTAGGAGTACAGACATGAGTCACTACACAGAGCTATATTTGTCCTTTTATGACAGGCTTATTTCACTTAGCATAATTTCCTCAGTGTTCATCCATGTTATTTTTTCTCTCAAGATCTTATTTATATTTAAAACTAAGTTATAAATCCATTTTATTTGTCACACTTTTCCCAGCCCTTGTTTCATCCATGGAGCATTTAGATTGTTTTACCTTTCTATTTACCAATATCACCCTTTCATTTTTTGTCACCCCCAGTGCCAATCAACCCAGACTTTCATATTTTCTTGATATCTGCTCATGTTGGTCACTATATGTAAGATCAACTCCCTTGTTTAGGAAGCCAACCTACATACCATACATGTGAGCCTAGACATCTTCTTCAGTAATAATCCTTTGGTTACACTGCCTCATACAACTATTCTCAGGAACTGAATGCTCAAGAAGTATAGATATGTCTACCACATGAATGTATCTGCCTCCTTTACTATGGCTGCAAATCCTAGGAGGGCAGGTACATACCATCTCATATTTATCATCATTTTCTCCACTTCCAGATCTCAAGCACAGCATATCATACACATTTAAGAAAAAAAAATTTGTTCAACTGTAGAATGAACTCTGGTTTAGAATTCTCCTCTCTTTACACAGTCATACCTTAAATCAATAGGAAAGTTTTCTCCACTAGTAAAATATTTGGTGTTCAAAGTATAAGATAGTCTATAAACAAGAGGCATAGTATAACTTCTTGACTTTCTAAACACGTAGCCTTATTCATCACACAAATACTTAAATCTGCCATACCTGTTCCCTCCTTGACTGCAAACCTAGCATTGATTTAGGTTTTTGCTCTTGCACTTATTTGTTTAAATTTTTTCTGACAGGTTTTGCTTTGTTTTTCCTGAAATTTCATGTCCCTGATATTTACAAATCAAGTGATGTTCCAGTGGCCTCTTCTAAGGTGTGACCTTCATCTCTGCTCATCATGCACAAGGCACCCCCTTTTGCTTTCTCATTTCTGTCTTCATCACTATCCTTGCTTGTTTTCACTAACGTTATTTACTTAGTTTAATGGGCTCACCTGCTCAGGGGTCAGCTTTGAAGCCTCCTTCATGTTTCTTCGATTTTTCTCAAATATTCCTCTGCTTAACAGGTTTCTAGTGATGGAATCAATGTCATAGAAAGCTCGAAGTCTTTACCTAAAGGTTTTCCAGCTATATGACTTTTGTTTAATGTATTAGCTTTGAACATTTCAGAATGAAGAGTTAAAATCTAAAATGTGTGTGTTAGAAACTCCCTGTTCAAAACAATTAGCGTGAAAAATCTTCACCACAAATATGTATGCATCAAGCATGGTGTTAAGATTCCATTTTGAAGACTTCATCTTCTTTCATATGCACCCTCCCCTCAAGGGGAAGCCAGGTGAAAATTTATATTAATGCACAGGTAGAATAAAACTTCTTTCTAAGGGAGGGACCCGTGGGAATAGATGAAGGGAGTATGGGAGTTGGATTTGGTGGAAGGTGATAGGGCAAGAAAATCCGAGGTGTTGGAAGCTCACAGTCGTTCAGTGATATTTCCACACTCTGAATTTCAATGCAGAAAGCAACAGGGGATCATGCTGGAAGAGAAAGATCAAAGCTGGGCATTTTTCTCTCCTTCATTAATGTCTTATTCCATCCCATGTGAATCTATGATCTCCCTACAGAAGCACACCTTTTTAGAATAATCACAATTTTAGTATATGTAATTGAATATTCATTTTAAGTAGGCTAGTCTTTGGAGATGTAGAGGCTGATTGATATTAACAGTAATTAGTTTCGTGCTCTCACAGGTTCTTTTTCTATCACTGTAATTTGAGTATTGTAGTTTGTTCTCCAATATTCGTTCTATCTCAACTCTATTGAGTAGCTCTGTCCCAGCTCTATTGAGTAGCAGCAGTAAATGTTTGGGAAACTGAGCATAGTTGAATTTCACTTGGCTTAAGTTCACGGCAGTCACTTCAAGGGTTTCAGTTCAATAATGAACATGTTATTAACTTTCAGTCAATGGGAAAGGATTAAAGTTTAAAGGATGATTTGGGGAAAGAACTATGCCTAAGTTCTCTCTTCTTCAAGGTTAATACCTGAAGCATGTAGCTCAAGGGTCTCTATGTATAGGATAAAGGTGATGCTACCAATAGCAACATGAAGAGATGGGGAGGGGTATCAAGGTCTTTTAGAGGACTCTTGAGCTACAAACTCAGCTAGCTTGGGACTTGTACTTAGACAGAGCTTTCCATTGTAAAAGCTTACAAGTTTCCTTTATATTTAATCTAGTTTGGATGTGCTCATCTCTAACTTAAAATCCTGTGCATTCCAAATGATCCTTGATCTTTGTGACCTTCTGCAGACACCTGTGTGACCTTTTGTGACCATAACCCTTTTGAGCCTCATTTCCTTTATCTGAAAAATGAATATAATTATATCTGGCAGAGTTTTTCATGAATATCATTTGAGGTTCATAACACAGCCTGAGGGAGGGCACATGAACTGATACTTCCAGAGTGCTTGACTTTGTGATGTGACTGTTCATTGCTTTTAGGAAATCTGGAGACTAAGGGGAAAGAAATCCACTAATAGTATCTATATAAAATGGCAGGAAATTGCATGCCTATGATCTTCCTTTCAAGCAGATGGTTTAGATTATTGGATATTTATTCTCTGAGGCACCTGGTATACCAGGGGAAGGTCACAGGTGCAGGGGTGAAAAAGAGTACTAGACAAAGGTGCATAGAGAAGTCATATTAAAGGCAAAACTTAAAGGCTGAGTAGGAGTTAGGTGAATAATGGAGGACATTTTAAGCAGAGAAACGGGTACAGGTGTTTGAGTTGAGAAAAAGGAAGCATGTGAACAAAGATTGGTGATCAAGGGAAATTGTAGGAGGGAGAGAAGCTGGAAAGATCAAAGAAGACAGATGACAATGGAATTTGTTAGACAAGACGAAGATTTCTGAATGATATATGTGTGAAATGAGGCCACTGGAAAGTTTTAAGCAAAGGAGTCTCATGGCATAGTATACACACATTTATGTTCATGGGTCTTAAGGGACAAGAAAAAGCAGATGAATTAGGTTGGTAGTCTTGGGAGTGTGTGATGCCTGTCTTGGTCTACAGTGGGGGAAAGGGAGATGGAATAGGGGATACATATGAACACTTGTTTGAGTTCCAGCTAATGGTTTTGCTGGTAGATGGGAGGGATTGTGGTGAATCTTGGGTAGAGTGAAGCCATGCATGACTCCTCAGCTTTGGGGAAATCAACAGGCAGATTTTTGTCAGTTCAGTATTGAACATATTCAGATTAGGTGTTTCCTGTAGCACAAGCTATGGGAATCAATGATACCTGTTAGTAAGAAAGTAGAGAATGGGAAGAAAATGCCTTACCTCACTTCTATTGGGAAGTATTCTCTAAGTAGTTTTCTCTATAAAATAGTCTTCAAAAGTTAGTAAGAGAAGTGGGAACCACAGCCTGGTTAGAGTGGCTAGTGAAAAATGCAGGGGTGTAGAGTTGAAGAGATGACCAAAGGGGAAGAATGAAAAGGGGGAAGCTATAGATGATGGATTATGGGAGATCGTCAGTGAATTAATGTCCCAACAGAGATAAAAGGGAGATTTTAGTATTTGACTTGGAGCCATCTGAGATCAAAGAGATGATGATGTTGATAAGAATTAATTTTTTTTGGGTTTGGAACACAGAGATATGAAATACTTTATTATGACACATCCTAAAATACATGCATATATATGCCATGTGCACACATACAAGTATACAGGTATACAGATGCATGTGCAAGTAGTGGTCTGTGGTAATTTGTGTTGGTGAATATATGATTCTCATCATATTCATTGCTATTTCTTAGATAAAATTGGGTACATGGGTACATAGGAGGAGCTTATACATATTTTTCAAATAAATATACCAAAATATGAGCCCCAGATTTTATTGGTAGAGATAGTCATTTCCAAACATACAGAGACTAAGATGAAAAATTAGAAACTATGGTGCTTGAGTGCTGTAACCCCCTCACTTTTATCTTTTCTTCCCTTGTAGCCGTGATAACTTTTAGAAATCATGAGTTCATTTGTCTGTACGGTTCTTAGAATGTTCCACCTGTGTTATTGAAGTCCATATTGGAAGAGTTTACCACAAGGACAGTGTATACACATGCCCAATAAATATAGGGTGATTGAATTTAAGAGGGTAGATGGAGTGGATGGATGTTTTATGAACAGAGGATTTCAGTAGGATGCAGGGAGTGAGCAGGTTCTAGATGAAGGCAGAGCAATACAGGAGACTACAGGACTGAAACAGCTAAGTGGGAGGTAGTTATGACGTTGCCTGATCTGGTGCTCCATCTATAATGTGGGGATGTGCTCAAAGTAAAAGTCTTTGGAATCAAGGGGTTTGGATTTATACTTCCAAGCTCAAGATTTCCTACAATGCCGTGTTCTTTCCTTACCTATGTTGTTTCCCACAATCATTAAACCACCTCTCAACTCACAGACACCTTGTTTCTTCCCACTTAGGCCTGATGAAATATTTTCTGTCACAGACACTTTCTTTGTATGATCTGTTTCCTGAGACCTATTTGTTTGTCTCTCCTAGCTCTCCACTGTGGTTTGAATCCACGGGGTATTGATCACCCTGCCCATGCTGAAGGAATTAAGCTGAAAATTGAAGGTGAAGGTGTAGAATCTCAATCCATTAAAAACAAAAATTTCCAGAAGGTGCCTGACCAAAAAGGAACCCCCAAGAGACTGCTGGGAGAAGCTGAGACAACAAAGGTGAGCCACTTGCCAATTAAGCACTGAAAGTCTGAAACTGTAGCCTTGCTAAGCCGTGGTCCAGCCACAGAGGAGGGCCAATAATGATTCTGCTAATCACTGATGTATCTTTGGTTATATTAGTACTGTGTCTTGCTAATAAATGATAATAAATGACAGTGTTGACTGAGTTTCCTTTTGGGTGAAATCAAAACACATGTGTAGCTGTCTCATAGTATGAGGTTCTAGACCATGGGTTATAGAAAAGACCCTCTGTACTTAACAAGAACAGATTTTTAAACCTTTTTTTTTTGTACAAGTTATGCAACTTTAGGTTTCATATTCTCCCTTTATAAAGGAATCCTAAAATCTGTTTCCCCTATTAGGATGAGCTGAGCTGAGTAACTGATTTTGTACCCTTAGGGGCTTTTGCTGACAAAAGCTACTAATGATAATAACTGACTTTTGTAAAGTATATGCATAAATGCAAATTTAAAGGGACTTGGTACAGGGGCTTATTGTGTCTTTAATTATCCTATGAGTCAGACGATAGTAAACCTTAGTTAATGAAAGAAATAACTGTTCTATTTTGACCGTTTAGTCTTTGTCCTAAAGGTAGGTGCCCTACAACTGCCAAAGTATGTGTTGAAAGTATACCAAAGAGTGAGTGGGGTGCTGAGGGCCAATGAGGTTTTTTTGGGTTTTTTTGTTTGTTTGTTTGTTTTTTTTTTTTTTTTTTTTTTTTTTTTGGTGAGGACAGTTTCTTATAAAGGCTTTCTCTTTCTTTTTTTTTTTTACTTCTTAGATTTTTATTTAAACTTACATTTACAAATTCTTATTTAAACTTACATTTACAACTAGCATCTTTACTTCTTACAAGCTTATTACTACATGTCTTAGACTACCTTAGATACTTCTTGCAAGCTTATATTCTTTTTTTTTTTTTAATGCCGAATGCTGTTTATTGAAGGAGGGAAGAGGTCTTAATTACAGGCTTACAGCACAATGGGAGAACTCCGGAGGGCAGAAGTTCGCTACTGATGTTTTACAATCTTGCATCTAAGCTGTTACCGCCTATTATGCAGGGTACACAGACAAGGAACTTCCCTTAAGCCTTCAGGAGGGTGGAACCCAGCAGGAGATTAGCATAGGGAGGATATCAAGGTCAAGGTCAGCAAGCAAGGCAACAGTTACCCAAAACAGTGGCCAGGACCCTACAGGTCCACCTTTTACTAAAAAATGAGCTTCTGACTTAGGTTGCGTGGGACATCAGCAGGTCACCTTACCCGTCATAGAGACACCTGTCCAGGCTACACAGGCGCTCTGTCTTAGGTTGGTGAGTGCCCCCCAGGCATTACTGGTCTCTGAATACTCATTATCATACAGGCTCAATCGTGTGTGAGCTGCAGAGTTAACTGCTGCCAAAGATCTCAAAGTGGCACTGGGCTTGCAATCTGTGTGTTCGACACAGAAAGGACCAACAGAGGTCCTATCCCACCCATAGCCAGTAGGCTAAAGGCAACTGAGCCATTCCCTTCCTTAACGAGCCTTACTGCAAGTTGGAGTCCTTGTAAGATGGTATCCCAAAAGCAAATGGAACTTGAGTTTATAAATTTATAATTTTCAAAGCCAATTGAAATGTATATAACTATTGAATTAAATTTATCATGCCCAATAGAAATGAAAGATTAACTGACTGTGGTAGCTACTTTTGCTGCCAGGGTCTCCACTGT
The DNA here is from genome assembly GCA_902168425.1 of Peromyscus attwateri. Taxonomy (NCBI): domain Eukaryota; kingdom Metazoa; phylum Chordata; class Mammalia; order Rodentia; family Cricetidae; genus Peromyscus; species Peromyscus attwateri. The sequence continues at coordinate 14,332 of CABHPP010082444.1, read as the reverse complement.
GATAGCTGTAGTAAGCAATTATGAAATGATAATCCCAGAAACAGTAGCAGCGGTTGCCGCCTGCTATAATAGCAACAACGGCAGCAGCAATGTCAAATTCTCTTCTGCAGAGTATGGACATCCACTGGCATGGATACAACTCCAGGAACATGAACCGCCACGGCCCATTTTTCTTAATCCCAGCACGACTTAAGCTGGCAGCTCTTCTGGAGAATCTAACCGCATGGCTGCAGTTCTCTTTCTTAAAAGTACTGTGTGCAAATACAGAGAATCACAGCCAGACATTACACACACACACACACACACACACACACACACACACACACACACACACAGAGTGTGTGGGGGGAGACACCTTGGTGCACTCAGACCTAAATGGGATATTTCCATCAAGTCTCTTCCTTCAGACCTCAAGGAACCCAGTAGAAGAGGAGGCAGAAAGAATATAAGAGCCAGAGGGGATGGAGGACACCAAGAAAACAAGGTCCTCTAAATCAACATGAACAAAGTTCGTATGAACTCATAGAAACTGAGTTGCACAAGATCTGCCCTAGGTCCTCTGTGTATAATATATGACTTCTAGTTCAGTGATTTTATGGGATTCCTGAGTGTGTGAATGAGATTCTTGTGCCTTTTCTTGAGCTCTTTTCCTTCTGTTGGTTTATCTTGTCCTACCCTGATATGATAGTTTTTGTTTTATTTTATTTTGTTATATTTTATTATTATCTCTTGGAAGCCTGTTCTTTTCTAAGGAGAGACGGAAAGGGAGTGGATCTGGGTGGGATGGGAGGTGGGGAGGAACTGGGAGGAATAGAGGGAGGGGAAATTGTAATTAGGATATATTGTATGAGAAAAGAATCTATTTTCAATAAAAGGGGGGAACCACTTATGGATTTTTGTGTGAACTCAGTGAGGATATCCATGCCAAGTGTGGAAGGTGTTCATTTTAACTGTCTCATTGGAAATTGAGGGAATTAATCTTCATAGACATTTGGTTTCTCTTTGTGGACTCCCTACAAGAAAATTTCCACTGATGTTTGTTGAGTGAGTCAGTGTGTGCAAACCTTAGAAAATAAATGTAAAAATCCAAGGACCGTTGGAAGTAGGAAGGTCATCTGGCTGTTGTAACATGATCCTCTCACCTCTCCCCCAAATCATGTTGTGTGTGTTAAAATATGATTTTGTTTATGCTTTACCCGAACTTGTGAATAATGACAATTATTGCTTCTTCTCTTTGGCTGGATAATTAAAAACTGATGACATTACTCATATGTATCTCTGAGTGTGGTGTAAGAAGTGGTGAATGATTGGTAGGGAAGCTAATGCAAACACTTTACAGTGAATATTTTTACAGAGAGAAATAGCCCCTTAAAGGAAATTGGTGGATGGTCTAAGTTTGGCTTGTGAGCAGAGTTGGTGATAAGTGAGCTTTACCATGACATCTAAACTTAATCAGTCTCTGGTGCTATACAAGCATCTAGAAGATCCAGGAAAAAAAAAATGTCCTCAGGGTCTAATTTTACTCTGAAGATAAACAGAGCTTGTCTGGGTTAAAGGATGCCTAAAATATGAAGAATCCGACTGGGAAAAAGAAAACTAATTCTTGATATTTTGTTTTATTTTAATTCAAATGTAATTGCATATTTCCAGATTATACCTCTGTTCTTTAAAAATGTTTACAGAAAATCGATTCAGATCTCATGTGGTTTGATTGCTTCTGAATTAATATTGAATATGTGATCTTCTGCTACTGCAGAAAAATCCTACTATTCTGGAAAGTAGCCTTCTGACTGGGTAGAGCCATTTGTAAGTTGCTTTGCTGAGAACATACTTCTCTTAAAACCGAGGAACCAGTATACACTTCTTTAAAAACAATATACCACAGTTGGAAACTATGTTCATTGGAGTTTGTCCAAGTCACCTACAATAAAATCCTAAACCAGAGAGATTCCAGGTTTTTTACATTGACATGTTTAAGGGTAAACAAAGTAGAAATTTCAATAAAGCATGGACAGAACTTCACAATCAATTTCAAATTCACAAGAATGTGTCCATCTCTTCCTAGAGGGCTAGCAGGTGAAGATGGTTGCTGGGAAGACAGAGCGACAGTAGCCTAAGGCAATGACTGCAGGGCTAGTGGCGTCACACCCTGAAGTCTGCCTCACAAGCAGTTCAGGTTTGTTTTGTGCACATATAGACAGAAGTGTTTACTCTTTCTCTTCGGTAGTTTGTAGAGGGCCAGCAGAAGTGTGAGCCTTCTGCTTTTCTCTTATGTAGGTAGTTGACTCTCTGCTCCCTGACTTACTCTTAACTTACCCAGTGAACCTCTGACCCATAATATGTGTGTGTAAAGCCACTCGGCAGTGTAAATGGGCACAGCTTTCCTGGAGAGTAGTTCAATGGTAGTCCCTAGCGCTTTCGGTGGGTGTGGTTTTCAGGCCAGTGAATCTCTTTCTAGGAACTTATCCCAAGGAAATAATAAGACATACAAAGGTCGATACAGAATAATGATCAGCCCAGCACTGTTTATTATAGGAAAACGTTGAAAATACCTTGATTCATCCCACACTGGCTAAAGAAGCACTATGTGTTCATGTAGTGGAAGAGAGTGCATCCTTGTCATGGTGCAGGAGTGCTGTATGTATTTATGTGAAAAGATACAGGTGATAATACTTTAAATTGGAGAAGGAGTGTTACTGCAGGGTGTGTAATGCTGCCACAGATGTAAAAATATCCTTTGAATAGGGCATCACAGATGGGGAAGTGTTTAGTCTCCCTTTTGAGCAATAGTTTATATTGAAGTTGAGTCAAAGGAAGGAAACTTTACACACTTCCGTTATGTTTGGACTTTTTAAAAAATAAGCACTGTTTTCATTATATTTTTTTAAAGGCCTGCTAGATTTTTGTATTTATAGTTTCACTATGACTTTTCCTGTTTATTAGTATTCTTCCTTTTAGGCTGCTGAATTTCCTTGTGTGGCTTCTATTCCTGCTGATAAGTTGTTTGCCAAAGGAGTGAAGCTTCTAATGCCTGTTGATAACTTTTTATTGGTTGAAATGTGAGTTATAGGTCTTTGCCTTTTTGTGGCTTGGGTTGTAGACAGCTTCTAATAAGATATTCATTTTTTTTCAAATTGACATGTGTATTTATTGCACAAATTTACCCTAGAACTGGGAGGTTATTATAATACAGGTGTACATTTGAGAAATGTATTCAGAACAAACACGTATGTACATTTTGTATGTTCATCATCTAAATAACTTAAGAGAAAGTAGAACATTCTCATAAGACAGCTACCAGACACAGGCATTATGCAAATTGTTTTTAGTGATCATCTGCATTGTGTGCCATTTGCAACAAAAAGAAATCTACCTGGGACGCCAAACTCTGACCAGCTGTTACCTTAACATTACTTGGCCATTCTGATTATTGATTTTTGACCTATTTGGCAAGTCAAGTTCTTCCATGTCTGTCTCCTAGACTTTACTCAGGGAACCCTGTTGTAGCTCCCTGCTGGACCTTTGGGCTCTGCCACATCGAGTTGACCCTGTTAGGCTGTGACACCAGCCCTTCCGTCATCACCACCTGTTTCCCACCCCAATGGATGCTGTGAGCTTTGTGCCTCTAACTGACTAGAATTCATTATGTTTTGTTTCCAACTTGGCTTTATATAAACTTTAAACGTTCATTGCTTTCTTAAGACACTTTTTAATTTTGTGTGTGTGTGTGTGTGTGTGTGTGTGTGTGTGTGTGTGTGTGTGTGTAGATATGTGTATGTGAGTGAAGGTGCCACAGGAAGGCAGAAAAAGCCATCAGGTCCCCAGATTTGGAGTTGCAGGCCATTGTGCCCCACTCTACATGGGCATTAAGAACTGAATTTGATTTCTCTGCAGGAGCTTTCAACCACTGAACCATCTCTCTAGCTCCATCATTAAATACTTTTAAGCAATGCTAGAGCCTGTGTGAGGATTGCAACATGAGTTTAATAGCAGTATACTTGTATTTCTTTCAAAGTTAAGAAAATATAGATATAGATGTCTCCCTTAAGGGTTCAAGGAGCCCCAAAGAAGAGGAGGCATTAAGGGATGGAGGACACCAAGTAAACAAGGCCTTTGAGCTTAAGTCAACATCAGCTAAGCTCATATGAACTCACAGAGATGGAGACAGCATGCACAGGACTGCACCAGGTCCTCTGCAGATATATTATAGCTTCCAGTTTAGTGTCTTTATGGGGTTCCTGAGTGTATGAACGAGTGTGTCTCTGACTCTTTTGCCTTCTCTTGGGCTATTTTCCTTCTGTTTGTTTGTCCTGTCCAACTCTGATATATAATAGTCTTTGTTTTAATTTATTGTAATTTATTTTGTTATATTTTATTATTATCCCTTAGAAGCCTGCTTCTTTTCTAATGAGAGACAGAAAGGGAGTGGATCCAGATGGGAGGGGAGGTGGAGAGAACTTGGAGGACTAAAGCGAATGGAAACCATAATCATGATGTATTATGTGAGGAAAAAAATTTTCAGCAAAAGGAAAATATATATATATATATATATATAGAGAGAGAGAGAGAGAGAGAGAGAGAGAGAGAGAGAGAGAGAGAGATGTAGATGCAGATGCTTATGTTTGTGGTTTTCTCAATTCTGGGACAATTAATTTTTGTGGATTCTCTCTCTTAGAAAGTGATGTAGGAACAATGGTTCTGATTGTCACCCCCTAAGCAAGTAGTCAGTAGCATGTTGCCTCTAGCTCTTACAAAGTAAAGAGGAACCAATGCAGTACCTCACTGTGTCTGAAAACTTATTGTCGGGAAATCTTCATGTTAGGTCACAAAACTGAAATGTATCTCTTGGAAAGATATTCATCAATTCGAGTTTTCAGAATTCCCATGAGCCCCTGGGAATCTTTGCCAAGAGTGTCACACACCATCCCAGCAATTACAGTTCCAGATTCCAAGATCCAGAAACAATGCTTTAACTTTGCAGGGGAGAGTACAAGGCAAGAGACAGAACAGGCACAGCATCTCTGTTTCACAGGGAGGTCTAGAAGTTTGTTCAAAGGAACCATTGCTGTAACCCAGAGTTTTGATGAGGATGGCTCTCTGACACAACAAAGTGGCAGCCTCTTTCTCAGCAATCTTCTGTACCATTCTAATCATGTGGCCTATGGGCAAACGATAGTCTCTGCAACTAGGTGACAGTTTCCAAGGAAACAACCCTGTGGGTGGCAGATCCTACAGACAGACCCAGCACTGAGAATAGTTGACCTTTCCCTCACAATGAATTTGGTTCAAGATGGATAGGGAGGGTACCTCATTGATCCCAGGTAGAACTTGGCCTGTGCTGTAAAGTGTAGGAAGATTCAAGCACCCAACAGTGAGGATGGATGGTGCCCTTAGTGTTGAAGCCTAAGTAAGCATCATGGTCCTGATGTGGCAGCAGAGATGCTCAGGTGTGTTCAATCTCAGAGAGTCTGGTTTGTATAGTAGAATTCGAGGCTGTATAAATTGGTTAGGGCCAGGTGTATGGGACTTGAGTGAAGGGCATGAATTTATTTTCAACAGGATTGTTCAAGAAAGTAGCCACTAGAAACCTGTGGCTATGGACATTTTCCTTTTAAATTGAATAAAATGAAAAAAAAAAACTCTTTCCTTTTTTTTTGTCACATCAGTCACATTTCAAGCTTGTGATCACAGCATGTATCTAGAGGCTCTGTCTTGTACCAAGTCAGCTGCAGATCATGGTCATTATGATAGAAATTCCTTGTGTAAAGGGCTGCTCTTATCTGGGGAAATCCACAGAGTTCTCTGGGTATATAAGTGAGCTGAAAGACTGACAGAGGTCGACCTTCTCTCAGAACCTTGTCCCTGGGCCTAGGTGGATGCATGTTTCAGTCAGAAACAAAATTTATCAAAATGAGCAGATGTCTTATGAAAGTGGTATTTCTTCATGTTCTGATGGTCGATACTCTGGCATCATTGAGAGAGAGGCAGAGGTAGGTGGATTCCTGAGTTCAAGGCCAGTCTATTCAACAGAGTGAATTACAGGACAGTGTACAGAGAGAAATCCTCTCTCAAAAAAATAAAAACAAACAAAAACACATTTTTAAAAAAGATGATGAAATAACATTAGTCCAGAGGCAGGCAGGATCCTGGCTGTGCCTCATCCTGGGATTCTGGTCTGTGTTATCAAAAATGGCATAAACAAATTTTGGGGAATTAGATAGTTTTTTTTTCTAGGATTAATTTTCTATGTGTTTAATGGCAGCTGCTGTATTCTTAGATTTCTTTAATACAAGTTTTATGGAGTTGAGAATCTTTCTTTTCCCTCCAATAATGCTAATCCCAGGAGTGAGATTTTTTTTTTTAACTATCCCTCTCATTTACAGTTCAGCCTCCTACTGATATTTATAAAATCAGCATCTCTGAATTCAGAGACCTGGTCATTTAAGTGGATCACCAAAATGTAGTTTCTGTTTAATAACTGTGGGAAGAAGGAACTGAAATCATGGTCTAATAGCTCTAAATTGAGGGCTTTTGTTGCCTAAACATTAAATGAACAAATGATCTATTTATTTGAAAGGAAAAATACAGTCTGTAGCACTTAGGATCTAGCCAACTAGGCACAAGAAGAGGTTAAAATGCTACATGAATTCTTTACTCCTTGGAGAGAAACACAGCAGATCTTGATTGTTGTATTATATAAGAGAGAAACAATGCCAGCATCTGAAACAGTGAATAATTGCCTCACTTGGCTTTGGGATGCATTATGTGAATCGTTGGCAGTAGATAGCCTTTTCTCATTAGGCTAATATTAGATTCAGTTTGTATTTCTTTGGCACAGACTTAAAGGAGCTGGCCTGGAACTTGGTGCTAGAGGCAAGAGAAGAAGAAAGGCTGGTGTTGTGGATAAGCCACAGGCGGGTTGATGAGAATGGACTGCAGGGCAACTGGGAGAGATTTGTAACAATGAGCGGGAGTCATTAATCTAGGATCAAACAGAAAGCTGAGAGAACTTTGACTCCGGTTAAGAAGATGAAGAGTGGGATGTACTTAACCTTGATCATATTACATTGTTCAGTGGTCTCTGAGAAGGTTTGTGACAGTTTGGGGATAGAATGATGTCATTCTTGGCTATCTGTACATCTTGGCTCAAAGAACAAGAGTGTCTCCGCATAAAGCTGCCAACCCAGTGTCATGTCACCAATGATAGGAAAGGATGCAGTGCATGAGACACACAATGAGTACATGTTTAATGAACTGTCCAAGGGTCAGAGCAGGAGTGCAGAACAAAAATGACTTCATGCTGTGTGAGTCCCAAGTCCCAGCATTACCATTACATTGGGTATTTGGACAGATCGCGGAAGAAACCACAGTAAACTTTCTCTCAGAGATGTGTTTATTACCAATGTGTTAAGCTCTGAAAACATTACCATAATATGGTACATTGAAGCCTCTGATTCATGGTGTAGTCAACAAAGAGGAAACTCTCAAGGGTATCTGTTCATCATATCTACAGGCAAGGGAGCTGAGAAGCAGAGGTTAAGTGGGGTCCTGCAGACCTTGAGGCTTGCCAGGAGCACAGCCTACCTTAAAACACAGTTCTTCCAAATATAACATCCATGCTAACAATGTAGTATGCAACACAATCATGGAGCCATTGGTCAATGATACTCTTCCGGTGGACTAAGACTACAAGGAGTGACACTTGAGATTTAAAAATGAAGAGTGGGTGTTGAAGAGAGATGGAGCATCAGGTAATGGGGGGCAAGGCATAGGGTCCAGTTGTCTCTCTATTGGCAGATTTGATACAGCTCAGATAGGCCTAAGAAGATGGTGTTTGAGAGCTGGAGATGGCTGCTGTACTCTGCAAAAATGTTATTTCTTCTAGCCTAAAACACTGGAGATCTATGCAATGCCCAAACCTGGCAGAACTAACAGAGTCATAACTGAATTGATTTAGCTGTTTCAGCATTGCCTGTCTCTATGAGAAGGTTAATTTTCATGGACAAACATAGGGGACTTTCATGATAGCATTAGGTTCATGCTCCAGTTAGAATGAGAAGACCCCCAGTCCTTGACAAGGGGGCAAGTGGAAAGCCTAAAGGAATTAAGAGCCCTAGCCAGCCCTTCCAAGTGAAGGATTAAGAAGCTGATGATGCAGAACTATATAGGGAAGAGCAGAGTGGTATAAGAGCAGCATTCAAAGGGCGAGGAAGAAAGTAGAGTTAGGTCTTTGACTACACCCTTAGCAAAAGGGCTGACAGCAATGCCTGGTAGTTGACAAACATACCTCATTTCTAAGGAGATATAATAATTCATTATAATTCTCTCTCTCACACTCTCTCTCTCTCTCTGTATATGTCTTTCTCTTTCCACATTATATCTTACTTACAAAATGCATATTGTTAGTTTGGTTTTCTCATTCCTTCTTGTTTTGCTCTCCCTAATCTCCCACACTGCAGTGGTTGCCGAACTCTGAATAAATGGACTCAGGTGACTATTTAGAACGGAGATCTGCAAGCCTTCTTGTAAACGACCATCCAACAAGTGTCTCTATATGGTAGACACTGATATGTCATATAATATTGAAGAGGCAGATATGTTTCATTGAGATAATAAGGTACTTTATACTCACCTGTGCGTCATCACAGTGGCACAGCATGTGGATAGAACAGCTTACTAGAGAGATGCCAGGCGTGTGTGCTGTGAATCTAGTTGTGTCCAGAACTGTGTATAGAAATGAGGGTGTAGAGAAAGTTACTTTAAATTGTTTTAAAGAAAAACACGCTGGGTATTTTTTTTTTTTGCTTTATTTTTTATCAGTATACAAAAGGTTCATAGCATATATTCTGTTTGAACAGAAAGTACGAGAGGTTTATAATTGTTAACATCACAAGCATAATAGTACATAAACAATTTAGAATTGTACCGCCATCACTGGTGCATGGTCTTACTGTTTGGATATGAAGTGTCTCCCCGAAATAGTATATGTTGAGAACTTGGTCCTCAGCTAGTGTTTTGGGGAGGTTCCTAAAACCCCAGATTGCAGGGTACACCTAGACGAATTAGGTCACAGAGGAGAGGGTTTTGCAGCATCTTGTCCCCAGTTCCTTCCTTAGTCTCTTTTTCATTTCCTTCTGCCATGAGGTTAAAATGCTTCCTACACCACTCACTCATCTTGCCATGATAGAGGGAAACTTCTGAAATTGTGAACTGAAATAAATCTTCCTTCCATTAAATTGTTTATGTCAGGTATTTTAAAATATACTCCTGTAAACACACACACACACACACACACACACACACACACACACACACACCATACATGGGGAAAGACAAAGATTTCTACAATGCTGATAAATTAGGCTGAAATTGGATATCATGTTAAAAATGCAAATAGCCTGGGTAGTTCTGTCATATAAGGTGACACAGTAATCGGTAAGTCACACTCATTCTCCCCATTACTTCTTCTGAAGTCCATGCCTGGTCTCCCTTCACAGCCTTCACGTGGTTCTTTCTCCCCATGTCTTTTCCACAGAGCCTATCAGTAGCTTCTGTAATGGTTTCTATGTCACTCACCCTTGCTCTCTTGGGACCCAGTCCTCCTCTAGCTGTCACAGTGTGAAGATTCCATTCACTTGCTTACCATCCTTAGTGCTTTCCCAGAGTGCTATGCTTTAGGTGAAAATCCAAGCTTGTAGCATGGTCGATAATAAAAGCTTCTGCCCTGCTCACCTCCTATGGAGTCCAACGTGCTTCCTGTCAGGTACTCCCTTAGCAGCCCGGGCTCTCGACAGAATTGCCTTCTATTTTCTTGAATGTGTTGAGGTAACTCTCTCTGGAGATTATTGGTACTTACCGTCCCATTTGCCATGATGTTCTTCCCTTTGATCATTGTGCACTTTGCTCTTGGTCTAGATCTCAAGTCTACTGTGTCTCTTTAGAAGCCTGTGCTGAGCCCTTTCTCCAGACCCACATTGGTCCCCCAGTCACTCCCTCTGGTGTCGCTCAGTTTGGTGTCCTCCGCAGAAGTTCTGTCTGAAGTCATCTTGTTTCTCTTCTGTCTTTCCACAGGGATTCAAACTCCTTGAGGGCAGTTGGCTCTCGCTCATTGCTCTAACATCAGTGTCTGCTAACGTGTCCGGCATATAGTAAGGATTAAGTTGTTGATAAGTGAAAGGTGAAGCCAGTTCATGGAACACAGAAATCTCTTAACTTTCATAGTGTGTTTATCTTGCCAGTTATTTCATTATCTTTAGCTTTTCCAGTAGTAATCTGAAGATAAATCTTGGGCCCCATAGTGGCTGACTGTACTGGGAGAGTGTGTATCTACCCTGGTGGGTGTAGTGGGACGTCATTTACATGGCATGCACATGATACCTGCATAGTCACTCTAGTAGGCTTCATCCTCAAAAAGTCCTGGCTGTCCCTCGGTCTAGGGAAATACATGACTGAAGATTGTTATCTAGATGAAGACTCTGCAGCCTTGGGATCTGCTGTGGATATCGCTCTGTATAAATAAACACTGATTGGCCAGACAGGTAGTATAGGCGGGACTAACAGAGAGGAGAATTGAGGAAACAGGAAGGCAGAGAGGGAGACTGCTGGAGCCGCCACCAGGACAAGCAAGATGTAAGGTACCAGTAAGCCATGGGCCACGTGGCAAATTATAGATTAATAGAAATGGGCTAAATATAAGAGTAAGAGCTAGACAATAATAGGCCTGAGCTAATGGCCAAGCAGTTTAAATAATGTAAGCATCTGTGTGTTTATTTTATAAGTGGACTCCGGGACTGGCGGGACTTGGTGGGACCTGGAGAGAAAAGCTTTCCAGCTACAGGGATCAGATCCCACTGTCTCTCTACAACTGCCAGTGTCACCCAATATCTCAGATGGCAGAAGGCTCCCTGAGGTGTTCAGAGCCTTCAGTGTAAGGATCTCTGACTCCCCTGGTTTCACTCTTCATCTTCTCAAACTAGTCAGTACTCAAAGGAATGGAAAGCAGATTCCTCCTTAAATGATTAGGAATTCTGATTTAAACTGGAAAATTAAGCCAGTGAGCATGGAGCAAGTCCAGAAAGGTTATTTCCAGGACTGGATGAATAGTTTCCAAGTGTTACTTTAACAGGTCCCCTTATATACACAGTATCATAGCCAGCTGGAACAGCTGTTACAAAGTACTGTAACCCAACAGTAGCCATTTATTTCTCATCATAATAGCTTAGGAAGGTTAAGTTCAACATGACAGATGATATGTTCAGTGAGAGTCCCCTTGGCTTGCTCATAGGCTTATGTCTCCTTCTCTTAAAACAATACTCATCTTCTATTACAATCTCATCAACTGTAATTACTTTCCAGATTCTTCCTCCAAAACTATCAAATCCTGGGAAAGGGCTTCAACATAAGAATTTTCAATGTAGAAACATTCAGTCCTTGACATATACCACTAAAAGTTTTAGCCAAATGCCAAGTGTCTAAGTTTCAAATCAATATTTGACTGAAGTTGAATATGGCCATAAAATGGATGTCTGACATAGGGCAATAAATCTGAAATGTTAATACTTATTTATTGCAATTTAATTAAAATTGTACAAAAGAGTTTTACAATTTGGCGTTACAAAGCAATGATAATAGCTTTTTTAGACCTGTCACCTATGAGGGTTATTATGTTACATATTTATGACGCTGAAAATAAACTCTGTCAACTGGGTGTCAGTGAAGGAGCAGAATACACTTTCTTCATGCCTCTGTAGCAGTACTTCCAGTGGCTGTATGCCTACCCCCAAGTCATTAAGCTTTCCCCCTCCTAATGGCCAACAGTAAGACTTGGAGCCTGGATTTGCCATGTTGTTTGATGGTCATGTTGCACTGAAGCATTCCTAAAAACTAAAGCTTTGGGCCATCCCTGAAGATGCTTTCTAAACCCCCTTCCCCATTGGTTTCATTTTGTTACTGTTCATTTGTTTATTTATTTATTTATTTATTTATTTATTTATTTATTCATTTTTTTTATTGAAAAAAAATGTTTCCACAGATCCACAGTTAAACCTGACTATCATTTCGCCCACCAGCATGATCTTATCAATGGGCAGGTCAGACTCACACCTTGTCCATTCCTTTGCTAGCTATCCTCCGTTTACTTCCTGTTTTCCTCATACTACAAGTCCACAACTTCCCAGCATCCTCTCAGACCCTGTGTGCTGTGTCCTCTAGCAAGGTACTCCTGTCATCCGCCACAACACTTTTCCATGTGCTGGCTGTCCCTGATTCAGTCCAGGCGTTTGTCCACCTCAGGACCTTCATCCTGGCTCCACAGGTGTACTTCCATCTCCTTCTGAGCTGTTCCAGAGAACATCTATGAGGCAGTTTTATTGAGATGAATGCAAACTCTTTCCCAAGGCTCCAATCTCTGTCACATTGTCCTCCCATACCCTTATCACTTTCTAAAAGAGTACATACTTGGTAATTTATTGTGCTTATTATCTAATGTCACCATCTGCTAGACCATAAACTCAGTGTTAGAGCCCTATGTATCCCAGCCCAAGAAATACTTTAAAAGGCCCAGCTTTTTGTTGTTGTTTGAATGAACTCTTCTCATGACCATTATACATTCAATTTTCATCGGGCTGGTAGAATTTTCCTGTATAAAACAAAGAAGGAGATTGCACTTTTTCAATTATGTCTAAGATGTTTGTGTTAGAAAGAAAGAAGAACAAGCAGCAATATAGGAAAGAGCAACAATAAAAACAACTTGAGTTATTGATAGTGGTACAGTAATTGGATATGTAAATAATCTATACCAGCAAATGCTCATTAGCTATCCACAACTTCAGCGTTTCCAAGAAGAAAGTTAAAATGGCATTTGGCCACTTAGCCTGCCAAAACCCCAAAGCAGTAGCCAAATCCTAGCAGCATATATTTGAACAAATATCACAACCAAAGCTGACCTTAGTCCTTCTTTATCCAGTTTACATGTCTGACTTGTATATTATGTAGCTAATTTGTTTGAGGGGCAGGACTCTGATTCACGTTTTTCTTATATTTTATCAGACAAAAAGGGTGAAATCTACATGTTTAGATGGTAGGAAATTCATAGAGGCCATTAGTAACAGGTCAGAAGTGGAGCAGAGAGAAAAACATGAATGTTTAAATATGCTATCCAGCAGAAAATTTTTGTTGGGGAGATGTGGTTTCAGTAATTTATTTTAAATAGCCAATAAAGAGCACAGACTCTGGGGGCCTTGGGTCCAACCCCTGTTCTGCCCTGCCACTTACAGCTATGTTATCTGGGACCAAGTTCTTGGCCTTTTGTTATCTGTGTGCATTCATGTGTCCAGTGGGAATAATGTCATCTACCTCCCTGGGCTGTCTAGCATCTTTGATGTTAACATACCAAATGCTTAGATAGACACCTGGCAGAGTCAGCAATATGCACCTCTCTTGCTGTTCTCCTTAATGTTATAGCTATTATCCTCAGAAAACATTCTAGCAAGATGGATTGAATACTGCATATATAATGTACATGGACACACCCATACTCAACACACATGGGCAAAAGAACTAAATTGGCTGCCTTCACTTTGTTTTGTTTGCCCACATACACGATGTTTAAACAATTCTTCACCAGTAGAAATCCCGGGAACTTTTCATTTAAAAATCTCAAGAGGTCTTAACTTCTCTGGAAAAACTGTAGCATCTGGAAATAGGCATCCTACGTCCATACCAGCTGGGGCTATACAACTGTTGCTCCTGTTGATGGACAGCTTTTCTGTTTTGATTTTGCTTGTGTCTGGTCCTCCTTACTCATTTGGATTCCTGATGGTATTTTATGGGCTGTTTAGTTTCTGACCCGTGGTGTATACAAGATACAAATGTGATAGCCAACCTTCTTTCACTTCTTTTCACTCAGTGAGGATGGCTCTTACAGCCCTAAAAATACACATGTTCTATATTAAGTAGTGCAAATGTGGTCCCTTCTCTGGGACATAAAGATGTAAGAGACATCACCTTCATGGTGTCTGTCTTCTATTAAAGCGAATCTCAAATAAGTGTTCTAATAGAAAGTCTAACATATATTTGGGAGGAAACTGAGGTCTAGAAAATCAGATAGAAAATAAAAATGGAGTAAGACAGGAGAGATATAGGGTAGGGTAAAGAAAACGTAAGAATTTTTTTTTCCTTAGGTGAAAGTTAGATGTTGAAAGTAGGCAGCAACAGCATTCTACAGACACAAATCATGTTCAGGAATAGAAAGAATGACGTCAAAGAAAGATCATGAGATTGTATCTGAGTGTTTGTTTTTTAATCATGTGTGTGTGTGTGTGTGTGTGTGTGT
>CABHPP010082439.1:0-19494 GCA_902168425.1 Peromyscus attwateri | reverse complement strand
ACACACACACACACACACACACACACACACACATAAACGTGTTTTAAGATATGTTGTGTGTGTTAAATGAAATTGATATATGCATATAATGCATATGCATTTATATGTAGTATGTCTAGCTTTAATTAAGTAAAAGGGAATTCGATTCCTTAAAGCTTTATCAAATAACATTGATGTTATTTGTTCCTTCTCCCTCCTCTTTCTATATTAATCTCCATCCCCAGTCCTCCGCAGAGGCCCTCATTCCCATTTCCTGTTTTGTATCACCTTATATTCTGCTGTTTCCATCTCAAGAAATACACCTCCCCACAACACATCTATGGAACATAAAAAGCCTGAAAGTGAAAGGACAGGAAAATGTGTTCCATATAAATGAAATCCAAAAGAGATCAAGAGTGATATAATATATGAAGCAAAATAAACGTTAAAGAAAAATTAGAAAAGAAAATAATCTTAGTATATAGATACTATTTATCCTATATATAGAAAAACTGTAAAAGGCCCACCAAATAACCACAAAATGTAATAAACATATTTATTAAACTTTCAAAATGCAGAACAAAAATCAAAATCAGTTAAATTTCTGTATATTAAGAACATATTGTCCAAAACAAAATTAAAAATCCAGTTTCCTTGGCAATAGCATCAATTAAGAATTGTTTGAAATGCCATAGGACATAATAGATTTGTACATGAAAACTATAATGATTGACGAAAAAATTAAAAACTACACAAATAAATGGATAGTTGCCCTATGCTCATAGGTTATAAGAGTTAATATTATCAAAATGTATATACCAATCCATTTCACAATATATAGTCACTGATGTAGTAGTGGCATGGTGGTTACGAGAGTAAAGAGCCACTTTTAGATAGGATATGAGGCCTCCTTAACAGGAGGGGTTTCATGTCTGGCATTGTAAACCAAGACCAAAGGTCCTGGGGAGGAGTTAACTTTTTTGTTGTGAAAAATAATTATGGTATCCAATTGCCTTCTAAATATTACTGTTTATACTCATAGATTTGTGTTGTTTAAGCTTTGGTCAGAGAAGTCTCTTATTTCAGAAAATAATAAAGAGATAACTGATCAAACTGTCAAGTAGAAGTAGCCATGAGTGTTCAGCTATAGAGGAATCATTTATGTTATCCTCCCCTCATCCAAGGTTTGGGGAATATCACAGAAGGGTGAGTAGAAAAAAGTGTCAAAGCTGGCAGATGAAGAGTAGAGCTGTGAAATGCTGACTTTGAACATGACATAAATGTTGCTTAATGTAACTCAAAGCAACTATGCTTACCTGCACAAGACCTGCATAATATTAAGCCAGGGAAAATTCCAACATGTACGGGGAGGGACTGCTAAGGCTCTCCCATTTGCTGTTGGGGACCAGCCCAACCTGCCAAACAGTCCTGGAAGGGAGGAGTGAGGATTAAGAAATAATAGATATGAAAAATAGAGACATAAAGGATAACACCTAGTGCAATAGGCGTAAAAGAAAAAGACACAGAATGGCATTGGGAGGGCACTGGGTCAATACTACAGTCACCTCAAGTTTATTCCTAATGGACTTTTTATACAACAGCAAGGGGAGAGTCAAAAGACCTTCCCCTTTCAAGGCCAAGATACAAAGTACAAACAAGTGTAGACCCTTAATTTTCAAAAAAATTTTTTTCAAAACTGTGTGTGTGCATGCGTGTGTCTCTGTGTGTAGACATATGTTATCTTAGTTAGGGTTTCTATTGCTGTGATAAAACACCATGACTAAAAGCAATTTGCTGAGGAAAAGGTTCATTGCATCTTATAGCTTGTAGTCTGTCATCTGGGGAAGTCAGGGTGGTAATTTAAGGCAGGAGCCTGGAGACAAGAACCGATGCAGAGGCCATGGATTAGTGCGGCTTACTGACTCGCTCCTCATTGTTTGCTCAGTCTGCTCTCTTTTACCATCCAGGACCGCCTGTCCAGGAGTGGATCTACCCGCAGTGGGGTGTCCCTTCATATCAATCCATCATTAAGAAAATCCTCCACAGGCTTGCCTATAGGCCAGTTATATGGAGGCATGTTCTCAACTGTGATTCTCTCTTTCCAAATGACTATAGCTTGTGTCAAGTTGATAAAACATTATCCAGCACATATGCCATGTCCAGAGAGGCCAGAAGATGGGTTAGAACCATTAAGGCTGGAGTTATAGGCAATGGTGAGCCACCAAATACAAATTCTGGAAACAAATTCAGTTCTGGAAACAAATTCAGGGCAGGAAGTACTCATAACTGCTGAGCTTTCTCTCCAGCCCCAATTTCTAAGTCTTACAATTACACTGTTACTTTCTTCCTGTGGAACTGAATGGGTTTTGGCTGATGGTAATGCCACAAGGATGATCATAGGCACATATTTTTGCATTATCCTTTTCCTGGAACACTTGTCCCACCAAACAATAGTTACTTTACCATGATCTGTTCCACAGTAAAGCACAGCATTAGGGTGGATCACCAAAAGGCAATGTGCCTAAAAGCTAATCTCACTGTCCGTTTCTAGGAATGACTGTAGTTATTACATTGGTTTCTACTGAGTGCACTCTAATTGCTTAGAAAATGTGTGGGAGGTATATTACTGTAACTCCCAGCTTCATGGGAAGGATAGCAGCCAATATAGCTATGGCAAAATTCTTCAGGAAGAAATAAAACAAATAACAATAATAACAACAACAAAAAGGCCTTGTGAAGATTAACGTATACTCTTAGCCAGAATGGCTGTAATGTTCTTAATAACCAGGCATAGTCAATGATATAGACTTATTCTTTCCATTACCTCCTTTATAATAAGGAAACACAGGCTCATTACCATTAGGCTGAATTATCAACGGTGAGACGTAGTCATGTGTATCTGAAAGTGAGTGAGATGAATGACTTCATTTGAGAAAGTCCACTTTCTGTACTGTTCAGCCAGGCTTTTTACTTCCTTTTTTCCATAAGAAATGTTGTTTACTACTTGGTTATTAATTGTCATCAAAACAGTTTTGGTGATTAAAGGTGAAGTCACAGAAAAATTAGGGATTTGGTTTTCTCCCTGAATTTAGATACACACTCCACTCTGGATCAGGGTAGGGTAGATGATAGGGATGTCAAGGAATCTGGTCTCTTCTTCACAAATTCAGTGTCCCCATGCCTCACATGTGGTATCATTTTCCCTAGACTGTCCATATTTTAGAAGACACTTTCCAGTTTCAAATCTTTTTGCATTTGTCTGCTTAGTCTTGAGTCAGTAGTCACTATGGAAATTTCTCCATCTGCCAACTGTCATTTCACCTCCTCTTTTAATCGTCTAAATCGATGACTTTCCTATTTTCCCTTTTTTGACCCTAAAATATTTATTCTCACCATAAGAATTATTATTACAAATGTTACTACACATATTGTATATGTATGTTTGTGTGTATATATATGAATTCCAAAAATCTATATAGCCAAATTCCCGGCCATGGAACATCCTATAATTTTGAACAACTGATTTTTGCATCCTGTGTTTCTTATTTTTACATTGCTATGACTAAAATGCCTCCCAGAAAACACCTAGGGAGGAACGATTTACTTTGACTTATAATTTCGTCAGGTTTCAGTTCATCGTGGTGAAGATATTATGGAAGAGTTCATCTCATGGTAGCAGGAACATGTGACAAAGACTATTGACATAAAAAAAAGAAAAGACCATGGAGCACAGCATCACAGGAACTGACACCTAGGAATAGCTTTCAAATGCCTAATAATAGTTACCTACTTCTATCAACTAGCCTCCATTTGCTAAAGATTCCACAGCCTCCCAACACAGAGACACTGCCTGGAGAATAAGCATAAAAAAATGTGTGCCTGTGGAAAATACTTAAGATTTAAACCCTAACACTTTCACATCAACTTAGATTCACACTCAAATCTGTATATAAGGGCTAAAAAAATATTGCAGTCAAACCTGTTAATTTTTAACACAATGTGATCTGTTCATTTATTTATTTAATATCTCATAAAGCAAATACTGTACAAGTACATTAAAAAAATAATGCTACCATAAACCAAATAGAACTGACTCACAAGGGCCTAAGTTCTTAAGTAGTGCCTAAGGTGAAAACTGTATGTAAAGAAAACATATTAAATAATTGACGTGGCTGTGGCAAGATAACATCAGCAGATACCCCATCACAAATGGTTATAGGGAGATCATTCTTCTGTGATCTTGAGTATCATTACCTGTTATTTTCTGATCAGCTACACACATTTGGTATTAAACACATTAAATTTATTCATGGTATAAGTTCATGCTAGTTCCTTGAAGAGTCTACATTGTCTCCTTACATAGAAATACAGAAAATCACAGAAATTATGGTATTTTAAAACATGTATTTTGAACATGTATTTTAAAACCAATCCTTGGCAGTACTGTAGAATTGAGATATATCTTCATTTTAGAGTAGAGACCCTTTACACTTGTTGCAAGGGGTTACATTGGAAGACTCTCAGTATACTGTAGCTACTACTTCCCACTTGTGTGAATTTCAGCAAGCCTTAGAAAGCTTTCTCTGATTTCAACTTCACAAGTAGAAAGAGGATTGCTATTTTCTGCCTCTGAGGAGGATTAGGAATAAATGAAGTATAAAAGAACCCTTCATTGTAAATGCACAAGGTCCATGTAAAGGACCTCATGCTCAGAACAATTTGAGCTAATTAGGGATCTGCTGCATTCCCTAAGCAAGACCTAATGCCTAGGTGGCTACCAAGTTACACAATACTATTTTACCTACACCCTGTAATCTCAAATTCCTTCTGCTGCCCACTGAAAGTTACATATGAGAGAAACAAGTTGACAAAACAGTGCTAACCTACATCTCATGTATGTGTAGCTGTGTAATAGGATGGCATGTTCTTTCCATGATTGCTTTTAGGAAACATACAGTATATACTCATAAAATTTGATGTAACAGGGGAGGGGGCTCCACCGAAATGATGTTTCAAAATTATCTTTCATTCATCCCTTAAATCACATACCACTAAATGCATTTATTCCACACAGCACCCTGAGTGCAAAAATGATACTTGGACCTTCCATCCAGGATATGTACTGCCTTTTAGTATATAGGATGTCATACTGTAACCATGATTTGGCTAAAGTATCCAAACTCTCAGTTATAAAACTTTTTCATATTAAAAATATTTTTTATTTTGAGCAGTGCCTATGAAAACTATTGAAAGATGTGTGTTTCTTTCTTTAGCTAAATTTTCTCCACAGGTTTCATTGAGTCCTGACAGATTTAACATATCCTGGAATTTCCTGGACTGACTTATATGCTTCCTTCTCGAAGGAAATACATCCTGAGACTTCATTCACAAGACCTACATACACAGCAGGAATAAAGTACTGGTGACACAACATTTAAATAGTTTTTCTCTGAAATTCTGAAGGCCTGCATATTTATTAAATAATTCCTGGGGTAAATTTTAATAGAGTGATTCCCAGCTACTGGCTTTGGCTTTGGACATTTCCAATTTCCCTACAACCTTCCTCCAAAAGAATGCTTTTCCAGTGGATTTGAAATATCAGGCAACTCAGACACACAGATGGCAGAGATGTGAATCTGAGAGAAAACACTAGTAAACTTTTCACTATTTCTAATTCTCCAAATATTCATTTATCTAATGACTTCTCTGTTTTTCTTTAGAAACATGGAAAGAAAGCTTTCTATTTTGGTTTATTTTTAATCTTTGTTATGTTGCTTAAGTCAGCATGCCCATGTGAAGCTAAGAGAAATAATCCTTCAAATACTCATAAGAATCTTAATTCTCATCCTCTTCTGTTTTACCTCACAATAAAGCAGATACTCCAGAAAAATGCATTGCTCCTTCTGATCCAGGGAGAGCAGGTAGAATCATCTCCCTGCCATACATTTCTGTGACTATTTTGCTTTCTTTCCAATTCTTTTTTGCTTTTTTATGCTATTTCACCTTATAAAGCAAACATGTCTCTTTTTAAAATAATTCAACCATTCCATCAAAACTAAACTGTCCTTAAAAAGTGATAGAGTGGCTTACTTGTTCATATTCAAGAAGCTCATTAATAATTAATATGTTCATTCCTCATTACATGTACAAGAAGTCTGTTGTGGCATATTAGTTTAAGATGATGTTACATTCATTTATGCTGTGGAATATTTGTTTAATAGTGCAAAGAATAGTTGCATTCTTTTATGTTACCTTTGTTTAACTCTGTGAAGCTGTGTCACTTTGCCTGCCTAAAACACCTGATTGGTCAAATAAAGAACTGAATGGCCAATAGCTAGGCAAGAAAGAGAAATAAGCAGGGCTGCCAGGCAGAGAGAATAAATAGGAAGAGAGGAAAAAGAAGGGGGAGAAGTGAGAAAAGGAGAGGAGGACTCCAGGAGTCAGCCACCCAGCCACAGAGTAAGAAGGAAAGCAAGATATGTAGAATAAGGAAAGGTTAAAAAGCCCTGAGGCAAAATGTAGAAGAAAAGAAACGGGATAATTTAAGTTAGAAAAGCTGGTTAGAAACAAGCCAAGCTAAGGCTGGGCATTCATATGTAAGAATAAGTCTCCATGTATTTATTTGGGAGCTGAGTGCTGGGTCCCTAAAGAGTAAAAATAACCAACTATGGAAGCCCTTACTGCTTGCTCAAATTTTACCTGTGGCCTTTGAGATGGTATCCAGCAGTGGCAGGAACAGCAGTGAGGAAGTAGTGTGGAGCCAGCACCAAGCAGCAGTAAGGCAGGGTTCCCTAGGTGAGTGTGGGCACAGAGCTTGGGGCCTGACCCTGGCCAGCTGCTCCAGCTTGCTTCAGCCCCAGCCTTTGGCATGGGCTCCCAGACCTGCTTCTGGTTTGCCACTTGGCCATTTACCAATGAAGCCAGGACTGCTGGTGACCTCCTCCCAGGCCAGTTCTTGAACCCAGCAGCCTGGCAGACTAGAGCTAACCAATCAGAAAAAGAAAGATCCTGCAAGCCATTCCCCCTTTTTTTAAAACATGTCCAGGCTTGCCCTGATGTGTCCAAAGGTATCACAGCCCATCATATTTAAACTAATGTAACCATTGTTTGCTTACCCAATCGTGTTTGCTGGAGATGACCTAACTATGCCTGGAACTCCCCTAGTAGTGTATGAAAGGAGTCTGGGAGCTTCTCTCAGGGTCATCACCATTTTGTTGTGTGGCTGACTACTGCATACAGGAATTTTTTCTCAAGAAGTAAATGCTCTTGCTTTTGCATACATGAGTGGTAGTCTTTTGTGGGGTAATTTGTGAACCCTAACAGCCTTGAGAGTAAAGCTTATTTCAGTTAGAAAAACTATAAGAAAGTACTATCTAAATTGACACAGTTATCAAGAGGTTGAGTCAAGTATGTAATTTGAAATAAACCCATTCTCCATGTGGAAATACTATAACTAGGCACATAAAATGTTTTATCAAAAATCTCTTCTCCTGTTAAAATTATAAATTAAAAGTAGAATTATCATATGACACAGCAATTTATCTCTTGGGCATGTATTCCAATAGAAAACTAACGGGTGTCTTAAAGAAATGTGTTTGCTGTAGACTTGTTCTCTGTAGTCAAGGTGTGAACTCATCTATCCATAGGCAAACTAATAAAGTGTGGTATATATACACATTGGCACAGTATCTAGTACTTTTAAAAAATGAATCACTGATTATTAGAGAAGATAATATAATAAGTGAAATGATCAAGCACAGAAAACTAAATACCACATAATCTTGCATATATGTGGAAGCACACAAAGTCAAATGAAAAGAAATAGAGAGTAATATGGTAGGTCTCGGAGCTAATGAAAGGCCAAGGGATGAGAAATGTTAGTAATAAGATATAAATTAGATAGGAGTAAAAAGTCCTTGATAAACACAAATTCACTAAGATGAAAGATGCTAATGAATAGCCAATATAAGCTAAGGAAAGGCATACACAAATAAAATATTAACTCTCTAATGCCTAATATTGCTCAAATAGAATATATTGGCTACAAACTAGTATCTTTGTCAAATAATTATTTTTATTAGTTAAAAAAAAACTCCAAAATTCACATCCCCAGACATTAGAATGTATGTTTAATCATCGTTACATATAACAATATTGTACAACTTATAAAATGCTAATTAAGAGTTATAATTACCAGACCATTGTGTAATTCAGATTGTTATGTTTGGCATAGAGTCATTACGCCTTACGTGGAAAAATTTTGAGAAAATCTATACTCATATTTCCACATATGCGCACTCGCATATATGCAAATATGTCTATGAAATGGCACCGTATGGTGCATTAGGTACATATGGCAGTGCAAAATATTGGCCTTTTCAAGGTGAATAGCCTGTGATTCGATCAGGAGCTCCAGCTGCCTTCAACAAAATCTTATCATCTCTATGACACTTCAGCTCAGCTTCAATTTCATTTTGTTGTTAGTTGAACAATTTGTTTCCTTTCTCATGATTATTTCCCACTTACAATTTGGCTTTTGCATTGGATTTTGTTGCTGTTGTTCTGTTCTGCTCTGTTTGAGTTATGGTCTCCTGTAGCCCAGGCTGCTTTTGAAGTCTTTAGAGCAGGAGCTCTAAGTTCCCAAGTACTGTGATTGCAGGCAGATGTTACTATGGCTTTGTCCCACTTGTTATCTTGTCCACCGAGTTTCTTGGAACTGAAAAATAAGACATCCCTTCCTTTGTGAGTGTTGTGCACAACTTTTGTTTATCAAGATGGTTGTAATATAATTGCATTGTGATCAGCACCCAAGCAATGATTAAATGAGAGACGTGGTCATAATAAACATGAACTCACTTTGTGACCCTCATTGACACTTTCAACAACTTCATAAGTTCAAAATTATGATGTGATTTCCTTCATATGAAGAAGAATGAGTTCTGTTGATGGTGCTGTCCTGTAGCTTTCTTGAACATGCATCTTTGTGCTTTTCCTATCTTGGAACATTCATCTTTTAATCATTAAAACTATATAATTTTGGCTAAGATAACAATTGAAAAAGTTCTTTGAACCCATTTCCCTGTATTTCTGAACTTTAATTTATTGATCATAATGTTAGCTTGGAATTCTAGATATAAGTATGCATCCTGACTCTAGAATAGTCTGTGTATTATGACTTTGAATGGTAATAGAAAACTACCAATGGTGAGTAAACTAATTCAGGATTCAGGGTGGTTTTGTTTCCATTTGAACAAGGCCCAAGAGGTAATTGGTAAAAATAGAGAAATGGCTGGCATCATTTGCTTTGGTGTATTATTATCTTGGAACATGGCTATAATGAACGTCATTCAAGGAGGCCAGATGTATCAGCTTGGGAAAGAGCCTGAAGAGGTACATTGTTATCATTGATATTCATTGCTACTGTTGATGCGATCATTATGAGGAGTAAGGATATCTGCCAAGTGTGTGGGGAAATCACACACTGCCATCCACCACAATGGAGAATGTCTTAACAAAGAAAGAAATTAGGACATGTACTTTGGTAGAGAACAGAATCTCATCCAAGGGCAGAACTAATAACAAAGAGTCAATGTAGAAGAAGCAAAAACATTGGTCACAGGCTGGCTGACATGCTTGGAAAATGATGTACCCTACGATTATAGAATAACAATGCCCACTTAGAATATGTATCCTTCCCTAGCCGTGAACAATGCCCAGACCCAAAACATACAGTTCAAAGAAGTTTTTACAATTATGAAAGAGGATCAGCATCTGGATTGAATGAAAAATATCCAATTAAAACCCTGGATAAAACTAAGATTGTCAGGCAGGTGGGACTGGAAGAAATCTGTACTGTAATGAAGAAAATATTTTCATACTTCAATTTCTACCATGGACTATATTAAATAATATAGCATACATTTTCTGGAACATAGCTAGCAATTTAAAAATAGTTATGTATGTGAAAAATCAACGTTTGGTGATCTGCTTTCCCCTAACTCCCTGTCACTGAGGTTTGAAATTGCTTTTGCTTTGTCGTCACAACCTCATGTCTATATGGAGATTCTTCTAATTTTCTCTATACCCCAGGACAAGTGCTATGTCTCATGTTGGGTTTGTTAGACTCGCCCAGTGTATTGAAGAGTGGCAGACAGCATGAGAAGAACAAGAGAGCACTATTTAATAATGAAGCACCTTTAAGTGAACATTTATTTTTCCTAATTAGGCTGCAAAAACAGAGACATGTCCAGCAAGGTGTTGATGAAGGAGAGAAGAGAGTCATCAATTTTGAAAGTGAGGAATAAGGTAGTCTTTGGCCTGATCGGTGTGGCAGTTCTATTTGTGTAGATGTCATTGGAGTGTTTAGTAGGCTCTAATGGGGCTGTGGTCAGACTGTGAGGAGGACATTCAGGCTGCTTATCTGGTGTGTTATGGAGAATCTTACCAAAACTGGATTTTGAAAAATCAACACTTTAGAGTCATGAGAAAAGGAAAATGAGAGGTTTGAATAGCCATGTGAATCTTAGGTCAGTTTTCCCAATGTTTTACCTTCAGGTAGCATCAGCCATCAAACCGAGGTCTGACATTCTTCCTCCAGGCTGCAGGTTTCCACTCAGTCAGACTCCAACCCCTTGGAGTTCTTGTCCCATAATCTAAGCCTGATCCTGCCACCCATCTGCTGAAAATTCTTCATAGACTACCATCTCTTTACACTGAAGGATTGCATAGTCCCTAGTGAGGAAGAGAAATCAGGATTCATCCTGGACGACATTGCTTTGCTCTTCACCTTCTGCAAACCTTGGCATTACTGAACCTTTCTGTCACTGTGAACTCATTGCAGTATGTTGTGTGCCAGGCCGAAACACATGCCATCTCCTTTCTGTAGTGACTATGACTCTCCCTGCTCTACTGATGATCAAATACCTTTCCTTCAAGACTTAGCCACACTTGGACACGGTGGTGCACACCTCAAATCTTATCACTTGGATGCTGAGGCAAAAGGATTACAAGTTTAGGGACACATAAAAAAAAGAATAGGAAGCTCCCATATCACCTGCCCTCTTGATGTACACATGTGTGCACATGAAGCAATTCTCATTTTGTATAATAATGTACAACCATAGGTATAATCGAACAAAGTAAGGCCAAGCTCAGTGATTTCTATCATCAATAGGAAAACTTGTAATTATTTTTTGACTTGAGAAAATTTTGTCAAAATACTGAAAACTCTGTTAGTATCAGTTACAATCGCAAAGGGAATGTATAACAGGGAAACAAGAGACTTTCTGGTCTGTTATAATGAAAACATTAGAAGCACTAAGAATGTGAGGGTTTTTTTTTTTTTGTAAAAAGTGAAAATGGCTAGGAAATATATTTAAAGGATCAACATCCTTAGCAATTAGAGAAATGAACATTTAAAATGACTTGAGATTTCATCTTACCCCCCCTAAGAATTGCAAAATAAAAAAAAAGGGACACAAATGCTGTTGAGGATACAGGAAAATGGAGACCCTCTTCCACTGTTAAGGGGATTACAGATGGGTAGAGCCAATATGGGAATCAGTATGGAGAATTCTCAAAGTAAATCTACCATATGATGCATCTATACAACTCCTTGGCATCTTCCCAAATTTATCAAAAGCCCACTCTGCAGATACTTACTCAGCCATGTTCATTGTTACTCTATAACAGTAGGAAATGGAAACAACCTAAACATCCTCAACCAATGAGTGAACATCATCATGCCCAATCTCTGATAAACATTTTTTTTATTATTTTATTATTCATGAAGAAAAATTCAGCTCACTTCTTAAAGCCATTCTAGTTCATGCTGATTGTTTTAATAGGGATCAGTATACAAAGTAGATTACAATACTAGGGAAAGTTAGGTCATTTAGAAAAAAATGATATAAAACGATCAAGTTCTCATGATTGTGAATAGAACCCATCAACAAATGAAAGGATATTAAAGATGTAGCGCAGCCGGGCGTTGGTGGTGCACACCTTTAATTCCAGCACTCGGGAGGCAGAGGCAGGCGGATCTCTGTGAGTTCGAGGCCAGCCTGGGCTACCAAGTGAGCTCCAGGAAAGGCGCAAAGCTACACAGAGAAACCCTGTCTCGAAAAAACCAAAAAAAAAAAAAAAAAAAAAGATGTAGCACATACATGCAATGGAATATTATTCAGCTATAAAAAAATGAAATCATTAAATTTACAGGTAAACAGATGGAACTAGAAGATACTATACTGAGGTAACCTAACCAAAAAAGACAAATATCACATGTTCTCTAATATTTGAATCATCATTCTGAATCTTTAGGTATGAGTATATAAATCATTATAGAAACAAGGAGCATAAAATGGGACTGTGGGGGACATGTGGAAGGAATTCTAGAGAGGGGGACACAGGTGCTGTGTTAGGGGAATTGAGAAAAAACAGGGTGGGTTATGACCGGGAAGCAGAAAGGGAGGGCAATGCACAGCAAAATGGAGGGAAGAGCAGAAAAACAACACTAAGGGTGTTTGAAAAGGCCATTTGGAAACACATTTTTTTATGTTTACTTAAAAACATCATGTGTATTCTGTATATTATGTGCATGTGTGTGTATGTATACACATCATAAGTATGAAATTGTGCCACTTGTGGGGATATTACTCTTCATGAGAATGATACATAATATAATAAAAACCCCAGTGCCAGGTATAGGAAACTTTTTTTGAGATGTTGGTGAGGGGAGTTCAAGATAGTTAAGGCTTAAGATTTAAGGACTTAAGACTCACACAATAGGAAGGAATTCATGCCTATTACTTTAAACCTAACCAACTCCCTATGGCTGGTGAGGTCTTGGACCATAGAGTACAACCTACTAATTCCATATTCCTAAAACAGTAGAATTACTAACTGTAATATAAATATTTGTCTCTGTGCTCACAGATATTTGTAGCTCCCAACCCTCATCCAAGAAGCTTTATATAACATATGGATTGCTATAGAAACTCATGATTGGCCAATATGTAGAAAATGACTAGCTATGGGGTACCCAACCCCAAATATTAGATTTACAACGGAACTTCTGTGCCTAAGGCTCAAGAAACATCATGAAGAAGGACGTGGAAAGATGTCAGACATAGGGGACCAGAAAGTCTGCTTCAAGATGTCTTCTACATATAACAGGAAAGCAGCACCCACAAAATCTCAACGATATGGTCACATAAGCAAGACCTGTACAATGACAATAGTAGTTGACATGCCAATGTGGATGAGGGAAACCTCAGAGTTCCTACTCCTGGATTAAGAGCTACAGGTAATTAACAACTGCTAGAAAAGGATAATCAGTCATCATTAGTGGTGAGACCCACAATAGGTTATCATATCACAGTCAGCCAGAAAACATGTTCATATGAGCAACACTAAATGGATTCAGCAGTGTGTGTGTGTGTGTGTGTGTGTGTGTGTGTGTGTGTGTGTGGTGATATTATGTTCCCCAAAATATTGTGCACCCTAATAAACTTCTCTGGGGTCAGAGAACAGAACAGCCACTAGATATAGAGGCCAGAAAATGGTGGCACACACGCCTTTAATGCTAGCATTCCAGAGGCAGAGATCCATGTGGATCTCTATAGCCACACTGGAAACAGCTAGGCATGGTAACAAAAGCCTTTAATCCCGAGAAGTGATAGCAGGAAGCAGAAAGGTATATAAGGTGTGAGGACGAGGAACTAAGCCTGGTTAAGCTTTTAGGCTTAAAAGCAGTTCAGCTGAGAGGCATGCAGTCTGAGGAAACAGGATCAGCTGAGGAATTGGCAAGGTGAGGTAGCTGTGGCTTGTTCTGCTTCTCTGATCTTCCAGTGTTGACACCAGTACCTGGCTCCAGGTTTGATTTTATTAATAAGAACTTTTAAGATTCATGCTACATGTGTGTGTATAGCAGTAATAATTAAAGAAGAGGTCATGAATTTGGGAGGAGTTGTGGTCATGGCAAGAGCTGGTTGGAGGAGAGATCAGGGTGGAAATGATATAAACACAGACATACAGTATTCATGCATGAAATTCTGATAAACAGTTTTTGAAATATATATATATATATATATATATATATATATATATATATATTGTTATGAACAGGACTTTGACTCTGGATTGCCGCAAAGAGGAAAAAGGGGGAATTGTTTTCATAAGATGATTTCATCTTCCCAGGCATAGCAATGACTTATCAATTTCTCAAAATGAACTTAATTTCTTAGCCTCAGATCTAGAAGCGGAGTGTCTGGCACACAGCTAATACTTGTTCATTTCTAATCTTCTTAAATTAATATACACAGTTTTAGATATCATTGTAGATTTTAGAAGAAAATGTTTTAGTAGATTATCCCTTCTCTCTTATCTCCCTGACCAATGCTGACCTTAGTAAACTCTCTCCCCAAGTCTTTTTTCATCTTGCACATCTCCTGTGTGTCTGTTTGCCTACCCTCCCCTTTCTCCCTTTCTTACCACCCATCTATACCTGCTCTTGGTCTCCTGTCTAGTTCTTAAGTTTTACAATCCATGAATGTGTGTGTGTGTATATATATATATATATATATATGTGGGCACACACAAAGAGAGAAAAAGAGAGACAGAAAGAGACAGAGAGGCAGGAACTGCACATGAGAGACAACATTTTGTTTTCATTTTTGTGTACTTGTGTTTGTGTGTATGTAACACATTTTCATTATCCCTTCATTTGTTGATGATCATCTTGGTCCTATTGACAACGGCAAGAACACTTGTTCATTTTAAACCACTTTTCTAAATTACTTAATTTTCTCTAGTATTGTTCCCTATTTCACAATTTTGCATACTGATTCCCATTGAAAGAATCAGCATGAACTAGAATTGTTTTAAGGGATGAGCTGAATCTTTCTTGAACATGAATAATAAAAATGCTTATCAGAGATTGGGCATGGTGGTATACTCAGAATGCTGATGCAGGTATGTTTCATATTCCCTGCCTCTAAATAAAGGAGTAAATAAATAAATATTCAGCAACAAATAAAATATTTTGTCTCTATTCAAGCCTTGGAATTCACTTGGTTATTAATGTGAATTGGTTGTTCAGCCCACTGAAAATGAATCCACTTGAAAAGGAAACTCCAATGGTGTTTCACTCCAAATTAACTTGTTCAAAGACTGAGCAAGAGATTTCCTTCCCTTCTTCTATCCTGACAGCTTACTCTTTGCATTTCATCTTTGCACATATTTGAGTAGAAATGTATCTTTCAGTGTGATTCCTGACATCTGTATTAAGATTCAAGGGGTTTTTCCTCCTGAGAAATCTAGTCACATTTACTAATTTTGACTTTAAGCTAATGTTTGATACTCCATTCATGAGTCTCACTTAACACACTTAATGAACCTTGGTTTTCAGTACCCTGTATGTGGTAAGAAAAAGTTATTTCCAGCTACTCAGTGAGGGAAACATCACAGTAAATGCTTTGATCCCAGTAAGCAGCAGAATGAATGGCATTAGGATATCCTAGGATCTGGGACCATCATAGTTGTGATTTCAGTGGCTCATGTGTTCAAGCAGGAACTATGCTATAAGTACCATGTATGTATATAGATATGAGATCAGTATATTATAATTATAAAGTTAAAAAAAATACCAAAGAACCAACATGTGCTGAAATCTTAGATATCCAACATTAAAGAAGCGTTTGTATTTATGAAGTAGCTTATGAGTAATCAAGAAAAAAGCATTTTCAGTATATTGGATAAGAAAATGCCTGTTTTCACCAGGTTGAGGTAAGAACCAAAGTCAAAAGGAGTGAGCAGTTTTGGTTTTTCTAATAAGAATTGCAGAAGCAAGAAAAGACAAGGCTTCTATTGCAAAGAACGGAATGGTAGGGAGGTGGGCTTAACATCTATTTGCAATTGTAGAGTCTAGTTTTTGACCATGTGGAAAAGGACAGGAAATGAGGAGATGCACAAGGGCCAAAGTTTGAAATATAGAGATTGAATCCCATGTAGGAAAGGCTCAGAATTCCTCATCAGACTTGGCTACTAATATCACATGTGACTACGAAGTTAACGGAGTCCAACAGGAAATTAGAGACAAAGCCAACAGCTTGACCCATGACAACCCTCCCTTAGCCCTAAATGGAATCCTATCAACATTTTCAAGGAATTTAAAACTGTGATATTTTATGAGCAGTTGCTATAGATTGATGTACACTGTTTCATTTTCTCCACACTCCCCTTGTATAGCCACGATCATTTGGAAAATCTAAGTGGAGTTAATTTAGGAATATATATAATACAAATATTATATATTTTCCTAAATTTATATATTTATATAAACATATTATAATACATTTTAGTGATATATATATGTATCATATGACTTTAGTCCATCAATAAGTAATTGACTATCATTTATGAGTAGAAAGAGCTCACCACCCACCTGTCTGTACACCTGGACTGATAGCACACACACACACAAGACTCAGACAGAGCAGTGATAGGGAGCCATTAGTGTGTCTGCTACAAAATCTGGGAAATGTTTGAAGTCAAAAGCCAATATTTGGAAAATATTCTTCAAATTATACTTTTACATATAAAAAAACACTTTTAAAAGGTCTCTAAATTTGGTAACGTTTTCAAATTTTCTATGACTTTATCAGAGTTGTAAAGCTAGGTGATTCCTTCTAAAAGTAGCAACCGTTACAAAATCTTATTTCATCATAACCAGTTCAGTTATCTGTGCTTCTATAGAAAATCATATCTAGAATCTTTAAGACGATTTGTAATAAAAAAAAAACATCTAGGATAAAAAGAGGCTAAGAGGTATCTGACAGTTAATGGAAATTATGCTGCTTTCTTGAAATAGCTAGTGGCTGTGAAATTTGTTACATTTAAAATATATGATGTATTGTAGTTCCTTTGAGTTTATGAACATCTGCTTTCATACTGAATCTGTGCTAGTGATTCTGTAGCTTTCATATTGAAACAGGCTCTCTGGATATTGTGTATTAGACCCCACAGAACTTGGGATATGGAATACTGACTTGTGGGCATAATATGTCCATTGCTGTCTTGGACTCTCAGCATCTATGATTCCCAACAAGAGACTTGCACATGATGGAGTTCATTAGCATTTTCTCATGTGGGAGGAAATGATAACCCAACCCCCCACTAGAGAATATATAGACAGCAGTTGGAGTGGGGAGGCCATGAGACCCTACTACCCCATGAAGATATATAAGTAAAATTAATGATTTGGGGAACAGACTTTTCTTTGGTTTAGCCACCCATAAGTTCTCCACACTCTTGTCTCTGCAAGTAGAGTCAACTAAAATTATTGGTTCAGTAGATCAGAATTGGGTGAAATGTTTTCTTCTGTCTGTGGTTTAAAGCATATCTAGGGGGGAGTAGACATTTTGTCTCACCAGGAAAGGTTCACCAAATGCCAGGGCTAATGTAGTTTGTAGGTGAGTTACCAGAAAGATTTAGTCGACTTCGAATTTGAGAAATGGAATGATAAACGACAGGGAACCTGTATCCTCCCTATAAAAACAGTAAACCTAACTTGGTGAATGTCCACACTCAGAATAACAGACCTGAGAATGAAGACCTTGTGTGCTACAGTGAGGGCAGAGGAAGTTAATATTTACAGACCATAATAGCATCCCAGAAAACGTAGCAGTACTCTGTGTATGTTCAGTCATACAATAGTATGTGACCCGAATTTTTAGCATTTACTCTCTTACCAAGTGACAAGTAACTATTCCAAACATTTTATATACTTTAACTCATTCAATTATCTAACAACTCTGTAAATATTGGCAGCATTTGCCTCCATTGTTGAAGGGGGACTTTGGCAGACATTTAATTAGCTAATAGAACCATGATTCACACAAATGTGTAAGCTTATCCCCAACTGATGGTATGCCTGGGCCTCATGGCACCATTAATACATCCATTTCCTGTTGACTATAAGATATTTGACCACCTAGATAATGTCTTCAAAATCTAATACTTTCAATGGAAGCTGAAATTTCAAGCTTTACTAAATGCTTAAAAACCCATGCCCTTTTCTGCTGTGTCAAACCACCAGTCATTAAGGCTGGTTACTGTCTTGGTCTCATTAGAAAAAAATCCTCCCATATGGAAATGGAAGCTACCATATGACAGTTTCGTGAAATGCACAAACAGAGCCCTTTTCTTGTCTATTTCCAGTCCTTGACTTCAGCTGTAGAAAAGCAGAGAATCCCAAGAGGCTTGGCTTCTGCCCAGCAAGGGTATGCTCTTGGCAAGTTACTGAAGACAGGACTCTCAAAAGACACACTGGAGGGAGAAACACTGGGGCAAGTAGTCACTGTAGGTTACAGCTTCATGCTCCTGTGCTTTCCAAAATATTGCAATGCTTCAACTGTCAGAAAATAGAAGGAAAAAGTTCTCCCCTCCTTTCTTCTCAAAATCGATTTGTTTTTGTTGCTGTTCAACATGGCACCTTCCATTATGCTTGTCCCATGAATCACTTTGTAAATCATTAAGCACATGTGACATGACAGAAATTGGAAAGTCACTCCCAGTTCATCAAACGTGATTGCATCACATAAGACAGGTAGCTACAGACAAGGGGAGAACGACCTGAAAATCTCTTCAGTACTCTCATACAGAGTTTTGCTCTCTAGGTTTCACTTACCTACAATTAAGCACACTGAAACGATTGAAGGGAAAACCCCAGAAATAATTCACGAGTTTTAAATGGCACACCACCCTGAGCAGTATGATAAAATCTTACACTGTCCTGCTCCATCCTGCCTAGGACATGGATCTTCCTTTTGCTTATTATATTCACAGTATATGAATTACCCACCCAGAAGTCATTTAGAAGTTGTCTGAGTTGTCAAATCACCTGCTGCAATGTGACCATGTTTGTGCTCAAGAAATTTGTATTTTACTTAATAATGGCACCATACCACCCTGGTGACTTGGATATGTCAGAGAGAAGCCATGAGATGCCTATAAGTGAAAAGGTGAGCTTACAACATTGTGCTTTTAGAGCCAGTAAGCACAGAGTCACATCACATTTGTTGTAGTGTATGGTTATAACTGTTCTGTTTTTAATCTGCTGTGATTGTGAGTAACTTTCTCTGTCTTGGTTATGAGAGTATTACTGTATGGGACTGAAGAAATGGCTCAGCAATTAAGAGTACTGGCTGCTCTCCTAGAGGACCCAGGTTTGATTCCCAGCACCCACACAGTGAGTAAACAACTTTTGTAACTCCAGTTCTAGGGCATCTCATGCCTTCTTCTGGCCTCGATGGGCACCAAGTGCTTACATGGTGAGCAGACATCTATACAGACAAAACACCTGTACCAAGAAAAGAGAAGAGAATTTAAACACTGTATCCTTTAGATGTGTATCGTATAGCAGTGAAACAGCATACACAGGGGTTTGTTACTGTCTTCACTTCTTGTCCACACTGATAAAGAAAAGAAACAACAGTTCCAGTTCATGGGGGGGGGGGG
>CABHPP010082438.1:6253-28101 GCA_902168425.1 Peromyscus attwateri | reverse complement strand
GTGTGTGTGTGTGTGTGTGTGTGTGTGTGTGTGTGTGTGTACATATGTGTGCATGGTGGAAGAGGCAACATCGGTCACTGATCAATGTATTTAGGCATTTCTCTGTCCTGTTTGTCTTCAAGATGATCTCTTGGGTGACACCCAATCAAAGATCAGATAGCCATTTGGTTTGGTTCAGACATACATAGTGGCAAAGCCTGGCACTGAGGCCTCTACAGCTTATTCCCTCTTGGTTATTTGGGTATAGTAGAGCCTCTTACGTACAGTGAACAGTGTTAGTGAGATTAACACACATCCATGAATAATCCTACCAAACTTCTCAAATCACACCATTTGAAGTCAAACATATCCTCTCATAGAAAGAATATTCTGGCCCAACTTCCAATCACTAACCCTTTACAAGATCTTACCTGTTTATTATAGTGCCCATGGGCTTCAAGCAATGTAGTAAGTGGTCGAGTCAGGTGTTCAAAAGAGGAAAAAAACATCCCCTTTTATGTATTCTAATTTTGATCATCCAGTTTTTGCTTGGTTTCAATAAAAATGGAAATACAGAAAAATGACACTGATCAGAGTCTTTTAAAAAAGATTCTCAATGATTCTCAATAATGTGTGTGTGTGTGTGTGTGTGTGTACACATGTGTGAATATAAACGTTCCTGGAGACCAGGGATGCAGGATTCCCCTGGAGCTGTTGCTGTGGGATGGGCTGTATGTCAAATGTGTTGCTCTGATTGGTCAATAAATAAAACACTGATTGGCCAGTAGCCAGGCAGGAAGTATAGGCAGGACTAACAGAGAGGAGAATTGAGAGAACAGGAAGGCAGGGAGAGACTCTGCCAGCTGCTGCCATAACAAGCAGCATGTGAAGATGCTGGTAAGCCAGGAGCCACGTGGCAAGGTATAGATTTATAGAAATGGATTAATTTAAGATGTAAGAACTAGATAGCTAGAAGCCTGAGCCATTAGGCCAAACAGTTTAAATAATATAAGCGTCTGTGTGTTTATTTAATAAGTGGGCTGTTGGACTGCCAGGGCTTGGTGGGACCCAGATAGAAAACTCCAGCTACAAGCTGTAGTTGCAGGTAGTTTTGAGCCACCCAGTGTGGGTTCTGGAAATGGAATTCTGGTCTTTTCCAAGAGCAGGAGCCCTCTCCAGTCCCCAGGTCTTTTAAAGTAAGAAGCAGACTGTGGTTAACCAGAAGATACTAGCAGCTGTAACTTATCCCAGAAGCTAGTGTCTTAGGTTTGAAATCATTTATAAAAACATCGAGAGAGTAGTACAGGAGAGGGTGTAAAGGAAGTAGAGCTTTCTTTCCAGTTTACCTGATTATACCTGGCAGTTGCTTCTCAAATTACCACTCAGAGGCTTATATTAATTATAAATGCTTGGCTGATAGCTCAGGCTTATTACTAACTAGCTCCTTACTTTTAAATTAACCCATATTTCTTATCTATGCTTTGCCACGTGATTTGTGGCTTGCTACCTCATTTTCTACATGTCTTGCTTCCTCAGCAGCTGACTGGCTGGCTGGCATCTGCCCTGATTCTGTCTTTTTTTTTTTTTTTTTTTAGCTCTGTCCTTAGTTTGATTGTACTACCCAACCTTATCTTGCCTCTCATTGGCCAAACAGCTTCATTATCAACCAATGACAGCAACACATATTACAGCGTACAGGATCTCACAGCAGGAGGGAGATGGACACAATTCATAATAACTGGAATCTCACACATATGTAACCAAATCTCAGCTCTCAAGAGGCTGTTTCTGGGGCTGGAGAGATGGCTCAGAGGTTAAGAGCACTGGCAGCTCTTCCAGAGGTCCTGTGTTCAATTCCCGGCAACCACATGGTGGCTCACAACCATCTATAATGAGATCTGGTGTGCAGGAATATGTGTAGACAGAACACTGTATACATAATAAATAAATAAATCTTTAAAAAAAAAAAAAGAGGCTGTTTCTTTGATTTTTTTTCTTTATTGGTCACATTTTCCTCTCAAATACTACATTTTTTTTTCTTCAAAATTTTCCCCTTCCAAGTATAAGTTGTATGAAAAAAAAACTATAAATGCACTTTTGCACTGGACAGTTACAAATACAAAATTTAGATGTTACAAGGCCATTTCATACTGATCGAATCCTACTGAAGTTTGGATAATCTAATACTATACATCATATGAGGGCACAGGGAAAACTAAAACACTTCATTTTGTTACACATGAGATTCAGCCTTAGAGACAATTGGTCACATTGTCCCTTTTCAACACTAGCATGGTTCTGTATGTGAACATGTTCCCTCCTATAAAGTCATGTTCCATTAATATTCCAAGCCAAATTTCAAACTTCAAAATCAGCCAACTAAGCCAACTAGGTAAACAGGTGATGATCTTCTCAAGACCTTAATCTCAATAGCTATGAAGCTGATGTAGTGGCATGACTCTAAACACTAGATGGTGATAACAAATATTAGGCCTGACTCCCATGGTCCTATTTGCTGTAGCATACTTGGTAGAACTCAGACGAGAGTCCAGCATTGACTCTAGTGCCTTGCAAAGTCTAAGAAAGTCAGCTGGACTAATTGTTAACATGGGACAGTAGATTTGGATTCAAAGTGTAGAGATGTCCTGATTCACTTTCTTTTACCTCTCTCTATAATAAACCCCCTGAGTTAGGTACTTCATAAAGAATATACACTTTTCTGTCTCAGAGTTCTGGGAATTCAAGAGCATGGGATGAGCATCTTCCATCCTCTTTGATGGCACAGTGGGAGTCAGGAGAGAAGGAGCCTTCAGGTTGTAAGTCAGAAGGGAGAGGTGTTCAGGAGCTGGTCTTGCCACCGAAGTAGCAATTCACTTCAAGAAAAATAACTGGGGTCCTCTGAGGACTGGGTCAGTCCCTTCTGAATGCAGCACCCCTGATGATCTATGTTCTTTTTTGTTTGTTTGTTTTTCGAGACAGGGTTTCTCTGTGTAGTTTTGGTGACTGTCCTGGATCTCGCTCTGTAGCCCAGCCTGGCCTTGAACTCACAGAGATCCTCCTGGCTCTGCCTCCCGAGTACTGGGATTAAAGGCGTGCCACTACCATCGCTGGTTTCTAACTATGTTTTTTTTACCCACCCCATCCCTTATAGCTTCTACTGCCTTACGATTACTACACTGAGGGTCAAGCTTCTCGTATTTGCACCTTTGAAGGACAAACATAAATTATAGGGAAGTGTTGCCAATGGTGAAGATAATTTAATTGATGAGGAAAAAATAATTTTAAACTCAATTTCCTAAAATATGTAGTCAAAAATATGTTAAGTAGTTCTAGCTCCACATAAGGAAATAGACAATAGAAATCTTTTACATTGAGAAAAATTTGTACGACTTCTAAAATTGTGATATGATTAATATACACATGTGTTTATGATGTATAAACTCCTTTGAAAATTATAATTCAGTAGATTTGAGTATAACCTGTTCGCAAAGCTTTAAAAGTAACACCACTTTGTTAGTTTTTTTTTCCTCATCGCTATGACAAAATGCCTATTTAAAGCAGCGTAGGCAAGGAAGAGTTTGTTTTGCCCCACAGTTTGAAGATCACGTCCATCATGATGGGAAAGTCCTGGTGGCCAGTGCATGAGACAGCTGGCTAAGCTGGACCCCTAGTTGGGAAGGAGAGAGATTAAATATTCGTTCTCCGTTTGGTCTCTTCTTTTTATGCTGTCTTAGGACCACAGCCCATGGAATAGTGTCACCCACAGTCAGGGTGGGTTTTCCTACCCCTGCTAACCTAATCTAGACATTTCCTTAAAGACACACTCATGGGTTTGTCTGTTAAGTGGTTCTAGATTCTGTCAATATTGATCATAAGCTATCATATCAATATTGATCATCACTATCATAAACACCATCTGATTCTAGCACGTTTTCCTCACACCAAAGAGAAGTCCTTAGGCCTTTAACAGTCACTCATCATTCCCTTTTTCCAGCATTTCCTGGCAGCCACTCATCACCTTTGTGTCTTTGGGATGGACTATTCTGAAAACCCTGTGTTCATATAATCATAAAATACATGAATCTTTGTATTTGTATTTTATCATTTACATTTCTTTGCGTGTGTTTAGGTCAGAGGACAACCTTCAGGAATAAGGTTGCTCCTTCCACCATGTGGGTCTGGAGATCAAA
Organism: Peromyscus attwateri; assembly: GCA_902168425.1. Taxonomy (NCBI): domain Eukaryota; kingdom Metazoa; phylum Chordata; class Mammalia; order Rodentia; family Cricetidae; genus Peromyscus; species Peromyscus attwateri. The sequence continues at coordinate 23,932 of CABHPP010082438.1, read as the reverse complement.
CTCAGGTCAGCAGGTGTTTTAGGCACTTTTCTTTGGCTGTGATGAAAACGCCAGGGCTAAAAGCAGCTTAGAGGTGAAAATGATTTGTTTTAGCTCATGGTTCCAGAGGGGATACAACCCATCACTGTGGTGAAGGCAGAGCAGCAGGCAGGTGCTGTGGGATGGTCTGTATGTCAAATTGCTCTGATTGGTCAATAAATAAAACACTGATTGGCCAGTGGCCAGGCAGGAAGTATAGGTGGGACTAACAGAGAGGAGAATGGAGAAAACAGGAAGGCAGGAGGAGACACTGCCAGCTGCCACCATGACAAGCAGCATGTGAAGATGCCGGTAAGCCACAAGCCACGTGGCAAGGTATAGATTTATAGAAATGAATTAATTTAAGATATAAGAACAGATAGTAAGAAGCCTGCCACGGCCATACAGTTTGTAAGTAATGTAAGTCTCTGTGTTTACTTGGTTGGGTCTGAGCGGCTGTGGGACTGGCGGGTGACAGTCTTGGTTATTTTCCTGTTGTTGTGATAAAATACTCTGACAAAAGCGACTTGGGAAAGAAATGGGTTGTTCTGTCTGGCTCTCAGTGTGAGGGCATAGTCCATCATGGCAGTGAAGTCAAGGGAGCAGGAACCGCAGATATCTGGTCACATGACGTCTGCAGCCAGGAAGAAGAGAGTAATGAATGCAGGCACAAAGCTATCTTTCTCTTTTTTATGCAGACCAGGACCTGAGCACAAGGAGTGGCACCTTCTACTTTTAGGGTGGAGCTTCCCACTAACCTAATCAAGACAATCCCTGGTTGGCATGGACAGAGGCTGACTTAATCAGGAAAATCCCCCACAGCTGTGCCTGAGGAGTCCCTACTAAGTGATTCTAGAATCTGTCCAGTTGACAACCAAGACTATCACATCATCTTAAGCAATCCATTCATTCTTGTCTTTGTCATGTGTTCCTGGCAAATGTTCTACCAGTACATTAGATCACCAGACTCTTAACACATTTTTATTTTGAGATGCCCATGCTGGCCTTGAACTCACTGTGTATCTCAGATCAGCACAGGTTGGCTCAGCGCACCAATGTCTGATGCATTCCACGCACATTGGTCCATTCTCAGCAGCTGCATTATCCTAGTCCATCACTGCCTCTGCCTGGGGAACTTTGTTTTCATGACTTTCAGGACACCCCACGTTCTGATTTCTCTTATTTCCTAGGTGCTGCTGCTTCTGCCCAATGAGCTTCTTCTCTTTCCTTATTAGATGTACCAGAGTTTGTGCTTGGTCCTCTCTATCTGTCATGCTTTGTTTATTGGTGATCTCATCCAAAGTATTATTCTGTAAAACCTTTAATTGGAATCTTTATCCCAAACTCTTTCTCAACATCAGGCTTCTATATTTAATACTATACCTGTATTTCTATTTAGCGCCGCTTGTATGTCTCACACACAGTTCAAACTCAGTAAGCAAAAGCCTGGCTCCTGATGCCCACCAGTAAATTTATTCTCCTCGTAGCCTTCCTGTTCCAGCCTATGACAGCCCCGATTATTACAGTTTCTCAAGCTTATTCCTCTTTATTTTCCACTCCACACATACTGGCTTGTAGAAATCCACTTGTCTTTTCAAACATATCCAGAAGGGAAGCATGTCTCATCTCCCCCCCCCCCATTGCTATCTTTCTCTTCTGAGCCAGCATCAGTTCTCATGATAATACCACTTAAATGTCTGTATTAGTTACTTTTCTGTCAAACGTGTCATCAGGCAGGTGAACTATAACGAACCTTGCAAATCTATAGGTTTCAGATGCTATTGCATTCTTAGCTTTTGGGTTAATGGAGATTAGACAATACCAGCTTAGCAACACTTTCCATGAACTTACATAGAAGTCATGGGTATTAGGTCAGATAGGCAGGATGATAAAAAAAAAAAAAAGGCTGGTAAAACATAATCCAAGATAACTTTGGCTCTTCATGTGTGACATCCCATATCATCACATTTACATTGTTCTGCTCAGTCAAGGGCCTGGTAGTCTATGGCATTTGAATAAAAATGTGCCCTCTCCAAGGAACTGGGGTTCAGTCTTAAAAATTATTTTTTAAGCTGTTTTGTGATAGTAACAGAAGGCTGATTAATGAATGGATTATAGCAATATCCCAGATCATCTATTTTCCCTTAGTCTTTCCTGCTCCTAAGATTCTTAAACACAACAGCCAGAATGATCATCCTAAGTCATCAATTTCATGTCCAAAGCCTGAAATGACTACCACTTCACGCAGGATTCAAGCCCCACTCTTAGGCCCCACCCAGCCTGGTGTCTGCATTTCTCTGGCCTCATTTCCTGCCTTTTGACTCCTCTCACTGGCATCCTTGACTCTCCTAGAACTGGAATGCCTGGTCCTGCCTCAGTGCCCATGTCCTGCTTGTTTTCTCTGCTTGGGCAGCCTTTCCTCAACTAATATCTAACCCCTACCTCCAGGGAGTCTTTCTTCTCTGCAGCCCCCCGGCCCCAGAGCTCACTTGAAACCCACCTCCCCTCATCTACTTCTTTGTTTCGGTGTTTATTACCTTTGAACATATTCTACAGTGTACTGCTTTACTATGTGAATTTTTGTCAGTTTTCTTTCCCAGCCAGAATGATGAGTTTTAAAGGGAAAGGATTGTTGCCTTTTGTGTCCACTGATATATCCAAAGCACCTGAAAGTGTCGGAAATGGTGTTTAGCATTTGACAAGTGGTTAGTAAACATTTGCTGTTTATTTTTTATTTAAAATTTTTTGAGTTTATAATGTAATTACATCATTTCCCACTTCCTTTTCCTTATTTCCTTACTCCAAACCGTCCCATACATCCCTCTTTGTTCTCTTTTAAATTCAGGGTCTCTTTTTTCATTGTTGTTACACACTTACATACACATACACACAAAAACATAAATACAGCCTGCTCAATCTGCATAATGAAGAGTGTATAAAACCTACTTGTGTGCATGTGTTTTCAGGCCTGACTGTTTCACATTGGATAACCAGTTGGTGTGCTCTTCCCTGGAGAAGACTATTTCTTACGTTCTCAGCATTCCTTAGTTTCCTGTAGTTCTTCGTGTAGGGTTGAGGCCTCATGAGCCTTCCCCGGCCCTTGTTGACGTATTTTTAAATGAATATGATGGTGTTGAGTTAGATCATGGTCACCCAGTCTTCCACAGGCTGAGGTTGTGAATGATGGTTTTGGACTATGAAGGCCACAGACATAGTTCTGTGCATTCCGTGGGTGTACACAGGCTCCTTCCAGGGCTGTTACCACATTATTTGGATTTCGGAGGCTTGTCTGGCTCTCAACTTAGTTCTTTTCTTTTTCCAGGGCTAAAATTTTCATATTAGGATTTCCTGTTTCCTTGTTGTCTATGATTGAACTGGTCCTAACTTAGTCCCAGAAATTCCCCGTATTCTTATTTTCTCTCCTTATGAGCCCTGACACTTGCCACCATAACTGGACATAGCTCCCCGAGTAGAGTGATATCTGGGCCAACCCCTGACACTTGGTCCATGTAATGTCAAGAAGGATCCTTTTTTCTTAAATAGCTAATACTTGCTAAAGTAGTAAATTGGAGAGAGGGGAGGCAAAAGCAAGCTTTTTATCTTTGTTCTTGGAACTGAAATTTCTCTTAATACTTACCAGCTTCACGTGTTAGTGCAAAATTCAGACTGCAGCTGGAGAGATACTCTACAGACCCACACTCTGAAAAACTGCCTTATGCTGAAGCATAAATGCCACCCAAATGTCACATGGTGTCCTTGGGGACGATTCTGTGTCAGAGTAACTATATCCATCCTTTCCTAAAATGTAATAATTATTTTTTGTTTTATTTTTAATTAATGAGTGTGTGTGTGTGTGTGTGTGTGTGTGTGTGTGTGTGTGTGTGTATGCGCACACAGGTCTGAGTGCAGGTGCCAGTGGAGGCCAGGAAATGGCACTGGAGCCGCTGGAGCTGGAATTCCAGGCTGTTGTGAACCACTAGTGTGGACACTAGGAAACGGTCTTCTGCTGTTCACAGGCGAGCCATCATTCCAGTCAAATACGTAAAATCTAATGTATGATTCTTTTAAAAGTAAAAGTTGAATATGCTGGGAGTCAGGGCCTAAACCAGTCCGTGGAACCACGAGCAGAATATTTTGGTCTTCACCTTAGTGCTGCTAAAACTCGAACTACACTCAGCCATCAAATGTGTTAAGGAAATTCTAGTGTCCTGGCTTTTAACATGAGTTATTACTTCAAAACCATTTTTCTTTTTCAAACTTTGAGTTGTTTTAAAAGGCCTTTTCTTCTTCTTCTTCTTTGCACTTTCTTGTCAGGCACACTTAATCCTTGCTTCATACTGTAATGCTGTGGGGAGTGACTGTCACCAGAGTTTGAGTATTTGAGACACAGCGACACAGGTCCAGTAGTTCTGCACCTGTCTACATTTCATATGCAGGAAAAGACTCTAAATTTAAGTGCCTCTGAGACTCAGAGTGGGAGGCAGGCAGACCCGGGAAGTTGGTAACTATTAGGTACCTGATTCCTGCCTAAACTCAGGGAACTCTGGAGAACCCCAACAAGTTTGGGCTTGAGCTGAGACCACCGCGCCCTCTCCTCCCTCGCCCCGCCCCGCCCCGCCCTCCCTGGCCTTGTTTCGCCTTTGGCCGCGGCGGGGTCCCTCGTCTGTGCCAGGCCCGGGCGCGGAGGCGTGGCCTCAGATCTTAGCCAATGGGCGCCGGCGGGTGGGGCTGGCCGTAGCACGGTTGCCCGGGTGACCCGTGTGCGGCCCCGCCCCACCCCGCCAAGGCTTTGGCGCGCCGCGGAGTGCTGCTGGAGTGGGAACCCGGGTGTCTACCCGCAGCGTTCGCGCGATGCCCACGTGGAGCCTGCGGCGGAGGCCGGGCCGCACACTCGGACTCCTGCTGCTGCTGACCGTGAGCTTCCTGGTGCTCCGCAGGTGAGAGAGAGCCCCGCCCAGCACCTGCGGGACTCCTCTGGTCCCAGCCCAACGCCTCAGTTTCTAGTTTGCCACAAGCCTGGGAAACCGCGACCCTAATCTCTTCTTTCCTTAGAGCGCTCCAACAGCCCGGAGTCCCTTTGAGCTTCCAGTCACTCACATCCTGCCTCTGGGTAACACCAGGCTGGCACTGCCCTATCAGTCCCTAGGGGTCAGTGCGTTGTGTTTCCCAGCGCTCCACACTTGGTGCTTGCTGGTCTCTGCTGTTCATTGACATGTCCAGCCCTGGGGAGAGATCGGCAGAACTGACCTTCACATCCCTCTTCAGGCGCCCCTATTACTGCTTCATGTAGCCCCCTCTGCTTTTCTCGCAGTCCTCCCAAACTGGAAGTCTCTGCTCTGCAGAGTCAGTATTTGATGTCCACGCTAAGGTGGACTTAGAGTCCTGAGGGCTCTCACCATGGGCCTCTCTCGGGAGACTCTCAGCCCGGATTGATTTGCACCACGTTGCTGTTTATAAGTAGATGTCTCCGCTTACCCCCTTCACTTTTGGATGCTCCCCTCCCCGCTTTATAAACTGCGGCTTGTGGCAGTCAGTGGTGTTCACTGGAAGAATGGTTTTCCTACTGCCCACGAGCAAGTTCTGGTGATGCACTCGAGAAGTTTTCCAAAGCATATCTATTTATAGGAGCCTACAGTCCTGCCGCTCTTCCAGGTCGATGCTTTGCATATTCAAAATCTCCAGTGTTGCTGGGAAGCAGGCATGGAACTTTGTGGCAGTTGACTTGAGCCTAAGGCCCAGCCCTGGGAGCTAGTGGTGGCCATCACCACCATTCCCTTTCTCCCTCACTTCCGTGAACTTCTCTGGAAGATAGGGACTTTCTTCTTTTTAGATGAAGATCTGTGCTTTTTGCGGCCATGAGAACACACTTGGAAACTTCACATTGACCATTGACATATTTTCAAGACTTACACCCCTTTGTTTCTGAGAGGATGTCATTATATTATTTGGGAGAAGAAAATGGATCTTTTCTCATTCTGGAGTCCAAGACACTCTTAAGTCATTTTATTTCCTTAGTTGTTCCAGACACTTTCCCATCTTATCCCTTCTGACCGCCTTTTCTTTGAAGTTTGGTCATGGCTTCTGTCAAATGTTCAGCTTTCCCCAGGTGCAGGGTTGATGCCACACTAGAAGAATCACTCAGGGATGAGGCAACAGGAGCTCCTTCCTAGAGCAGAGAGTCATGGAGCTGGGCTTCCAGAGAGGTGTTTGCTTGTTTTTGCTCAGAAGTACAGCTGTCCCTGCAGGTGACTGAGACAGGTGACTAGAAGGGCAACTCTGGAAGGGATGGACCTGGTCAGGAAGCATTTTCTCATAGTCCTCAGGAAAATATGTGGGAAGGAGGCAGAGTGTTTGGCACTTGTCAGGGCACTGATAAGGTGTCAGATAAGTGACTGGACTGTTAAGAAGCCTGACCTTCTCACAGCTGAGGAACTGATTCCCCACCTAGGCAAGATGGCCATGGCAGGAATCAGGCTGGGGCTGTGGAGTGGGTCAGGAGTAGCAGTAGAGACTCCATAGTGGTGACTCAAGCTGAAATGCTAAGTTGCTTCCTGACTCCTTCCTTTTCAGCAGGTGAGGAAGGCTAGAGAGGCTCTGACCTATGGTCAGGGCCATCTTTGGGGATCCCTTGGGAATACAAGTCTCTGGCATCATTTGCACTGTATCATTCCCATACGTGCTTCCTGCCCAGTTCGTTCTGTCAAACTTGTGTGGGACACCGGTGACTATGAGTTACCTTAATAGCTCTGGAGCCAAAAATAACAAACTGGCTGTCTCTTCCTGGCTTACCCCAGCTTTGACTGTGTCATTAGCTGAGCAGGTGGGTGGGTGCCTCTCTCAGCGGTGGTTGGGGAATGTTGGTGTGGCCAGTGGAATATAGGTCACATGGAAACTGGCAGCTCTGCTCACAGTGCTCTGGAGCCCAACTGTCAGGACCAGCCCTTTTCCTGGACCCCGACAGCAGGCATTTGGAGGTTGCCGTGGGTAAGGTGTTTGGGTGTAATGTTTCATTTTCCCCTACTTTTCCTTGGGTTGGCTCATAGTCAATAATAGTTATTGATTATATCACATTTAAGAGATAGAAGGACTAAGAAATGACTTTGGGGGAAGATTTCATTCAACTTTTTTTTTCTCTAAACAATGTCTTTTCTTAAAAGCTATCTTTATATATAGAAATGTAATTGTTATCCAATGAAGTGTTAATAGTTGATTGATCAGCTTTGATATAGATAACACGGGACAATACCACCACAATTCAAAGTAGTGGAACTAGCCATCTTCCTCCTCCCTGAATTCTTTTGTACCCCACTCTCACCCTTCCCCTCCACGTCTTCCTCTGTAGTACCCAGTATCCACTGGGGGTTTTTCCGTGACCCTATATGTTATCCGAGGTGTGTATTTTCCTTTGGTGTGGCTTCTTTTCACTTGAGAGTGGTAGCCTGTGTTATCGGTGTGAGCCTCGGCTTTCTTTGTCCTTCCGCTCAGTACCACCCAAGAATGCCTGTTTGATACGATCAAGGCATGGTCTTTTTATGACCTTTCCCCACAATCTAAATGCTTCACTGAGTGACAATTCAGTCAGCTCTGCATATCTTAGGCTTGAGATCTTATCTGTCCAAACTAGGTGTGTGTGTGTGTGTGTGTGTGTGTGTGTGTGTGTGTGTGTGTGTGGTGGGGGGAGTGAACAGGAATTAGAGGGCTCCATTAGGTTTTTGAGCCTCCCGGTTTTAGAAGATGCGTTCATTTGTCCTCTCAGCTCTTTGTTAGTTGCTGTTCCTATCCCCCCAGTCTCCGGCTTCTAGGCCCTGGTGTCTTCCTCTCAAACTCTTCCTTGCGAAAAGTGGATTCACTAAAAAAAAAAAATGAAATAAACGTGCTTTCCAGAGGTAATCTGTGGACAAATTGTGTGTCTCTTCTGTGAAGTTACTGATTTTATGAGCTTTTCGTACTTTAGGACTCCACTCTGAGGCATGAGTCACAGACTCCAGAGTGTCCCAACTCTTGAGTGCTGTCCCTTTCATCTTTTAGTGGTAAAGTCTTTAGAACCTGGAAAGTGTCTCTGGGCAGGCAGTCACCATACAAGTAAGTGGTGAAGCAAAGCTACCTGGGAAGTGGCTGACAGTGCAGGAGAGGTAAGATATCTGAGTTAGGCTGTGCTGGCAGAATGGGGTTGGCACTAGGATTTTTATGGAACCACCTTAGCCAGTCTCTAAAGGAGACGGAAGTTCTCTTAGAACTTCGGCACTTTTGATGGGAGCAAAGAACAGCATCGCGTCAGCATCAGGTGTACCAGAAGGGTCAAGGGAAATACGTCAGTTCATCTTTGCTGAGATGGCGGTTCTCCCTTTCTAACTTGCCCCCTCCGGCAGGGGCAAAGTGCTTTTGCTGTCAGGATGTTTTGTACTCCGTCTAGTCTCATAGTTTTGCTTGAATCTATTGCTCTGGATATTAACGCCATGTTGAAAGGAGAGTTCCCCTCATGTGGGATGAAAGGGCAGGGATGGTTTTCAAGGCTCATGGGAAGGAAGCCTGGGGTTTGCCCAGGGGATACTCAGCTGATATTCAGGGTTCCTTTGATGACACTCAGCACAATACTGGGTGTTTCCCATTTCAAGAAAAAAAATGTGAGTCGGTGCTTAGTAACCATGGAGGATAAAGGGAGAATTAGTGAAAAGAAACTCCTGTATCCTAGCTTCCTTTTTTCCCTACCAGAGACAGTTGCTGGTGATAGACTCTTCCAGATGTGTTGTGTGCATACATGAGAAGATAGCTGTACTGTCTTCCCACTTGTCCATTAGATACATAATTCATTTCAGCATTCCCCAGTTGATGGACATTGATTGTTCTTAGTCTTTTAGCTACTGAAGTAAACAGCTGCAATGAATACACAGTGGGTGGATTTCTATAAGTAGAATTGCTGACCATAACAGATATTAATTTTAAGTCTTGGTACATTCTTCCAAAACAGCATATTCCATTTCTCCTGGGTCATGTAAAGGACATTTTGAGCTAAACTCCCTGGGCTAAGGGAGGAAATTCTTTTTAATTTGTATGTAGGACAATATAGATTCCTGAGATTTTATAAAAATTATTGCGTCTATTACATACCTTTGTGACATAATCCCAAGAAATAGGTTTTAAAACACTTAACACAGCTGCACTGTCTCCTGTGTCAGAAGGGTATTCTATTTTGACTCCCCGAACATCCCTATAGGCTTACTATAAAAGACCAGCAATCTTTCTGGGTTATCAGAGTTTTCTCTTCTCTTTAGGCTGAGATACACTAATTTGTTGATTTATGAGGCTGCTGATGGATTTTTTTTTTTTTTTGTCACAGTAAAAGTACAGTATCGAAGAAGACCCTTGTAGTTTTGGCTTTTGCTAGGTGGTAAATTACTGAAAGAGTCTCTGTTATTTCTTTGCTGGGTCTCAAGGTATTGGTCTACTACACGCTTGTTTCCTACAGTATTTAGAAAATGTTGCTCTCTGAAGCACAGAGAGTCTTAGGGCCGAGTACAAAGACATCTACAGCTGGGGAAGCAGTCTAGTTTCTTTCAAAGGGAAAAGCAGAGATACCAGGGTTGCAGCAATGCTTGGGTCTCTGGAGAAAGCACATACTAGCTTTGGGGTTCAAAAGTCCAGGTCCTTGTACTCAGGGGGGGGGGGGGGGGGGGTGGGTCGTATTTGATGACTCTTCCAGCAAAGAGTCCAAAGCATTGGGCTTCAATTAAGGGGCCTATATCCAATAAGCTGAGCCATATGGGAGCTGATGGGAGGAAATTCCCCTGTGTGTATAGGGAGGTCTTTGGACATTGTAATGTACATGCCATGTAAAATTGTGGTCTCTGGCCCGGCCACTGGGATGAATGAGGCAGTGGGTATTCTCTTGGTTTCTCGGCTAGTATGATGCCTGAACTGAGTTTAGTTGTGTCTCTGGTTCAGGAGGCCCTAGAAAGCTCACAGTGTATCTGGAAATTGAACCTTATCTCAGACAACATGTTATGTTTATTACCAAAGTAATCAACCCTTGGGGTCAGCAAGTTCTAGACTGCTGCTGCGGGTGCCCAGCTTACTATAGGGAGTGTGTTGCCTGGCCTTTGCCTCTGATCATCAAGTCCAGCTGCTCCTCTGATGTCTATGTTGCATCTACTTGTGGGGATCCCGACCCATCTATGTCTGGTCAGACTGTGGTGAATGGATGCTTGAAGAAGGTGACTGTGTCTTTAATGAAGCTTCCTAGCCCCACTGAACGCCATTGCTGATCAGTGTCTGCAGGATTTATGGAGAATCCTCTGGCATGGAGACAGGCACTCCCAAATCATTCTGATTTGCATATGTCATTCAAGGAGCTTGTTCAGGAAGTGGCAGGATCTGGCCTCCTCCCACCCCAGCATCCTACAAGATCTCCTTTGACCGTTGAAAATCCATTCATGGGCCCATTCAGAGTGAAAGAGATGGTAACTTGTGACCCGCTCCTCTGCCCGTTCTAAACACAGCCACACAGCAACACATCTTATGTCCAGGTACATACTTTCCGGCTGGGACCTGTTCTATACTCATGTCCTCATGACCCGCTTCAGTTATCAGTGGCAAAGTATCAAGAGGCTTCACCCTTCACCCTGCTCTTTCGCAAGGTGCAGCCTGATGAGCCGTCCTTACAGGGCTGGCTTACTTCATGTTTCCACCATAGCCTGTTTCTGCGTCTGTAGCCTTCAGTAGCTACAGTGAATACTGTGTGTTTCACTTGCCACTCATGGGATGAGTTGCGTGAGGCCCCATTAGGAATCCACACATACACACATCTTTGTCCAGGGCCTGTATCTAGACTGTGAGCATGGCCACCCTTTCTTCTGGATGGAAGAACGGAACATGACTATGCAGAGCAGGCCTCAGGCTGCAGGGCAGAGCTTAATAATCTTCTTCCCAGAGGCCCAGAAGAGAAGCTACGAATGGTGCAAATTATTTTCAGGAAAAGAATCTAAGTACACCATGCTCTTTGTCTGTCTACTTATTCCTCTGGGATAAAATCCCATCTACACAGCTTCAGTTCTGTTCTCGTGCCTAGCTCCTTTCTTGTCTGATTTCTCTCTACCTTTATCTGCTGTCCCCTCTAAGTTTATCTTAATTCTCTCATCTTAGTTCTGCCCCATCTTGGTCTTTCTCATCTCGTTCTTTCCTATCTGGCTCTTCCTCATCTTCCATCTCATTCTTCTAGTTCTCCATCTAGTTCTCCAGTCAAAATCCTCTACAGTTATATACCCATGCAATAGCAGTGCTCTAACTAAAGCAAGGTCACCAGGCTTGAATTCTTACAGGGTCATAAAGGCAGACGAGTTTTCCTCAAGCAGTGACCGTCAGGCTCTCTTTTACAACCCTAAAGGCGAGTGGTAAAGGAGGAGGTCAGCTCAGAGCTAAAATCGGTTAATACATCAGAAAAGGAATTTATGTGCTCAAACTACATGCCTAGAAGTGGTTAGGTAAATGTTAGGAGTCTATACTGTTAGTATAAATACTACTAAGGCTGTATAAGAAAGGAGGGTCTGAGTTTAATTTACCTTAATTCAGGAGGTCATTTGGCCTTGGATGTTTGATAGGTATTTCAGATAAAATACATTGTTAGGAGTTCTTGGAAGCATACATAGCATACAAGAAAATCATTGCAGGAATCGACTAATATATATACAAAAACTAAAGTATCACTAAGACTTCTTAAGCTATGGCTTGACCTTTGGAAAAGTCCTTGACCTTTCCAAGTAGTAGCTTTTGTGATAGTAGCTGAATTCCATTATATTTTCCTGCGGCTTGCAGCAGCAGAGCCCTGTGGCCAAACTGCTTCCTTAAAATGAAGTCAAGATACAAAAGCCACAGAAGTTCTAGAAGGAAGTGGTAATATAAGCTTCTAGCCCCAAAGAAGGCAGGTGCCTTCGGTTTCATCCAAGAAAATGTTATCATGAATGAACTGCTCGTTAAGGAAAACAAGACACACTGGCCTCCCCAGGGTTTGGTTAGCTCCTTGGTAACAAGCCTAACTTAGGAGTAAAGCCCCTCTGACCTTTAAACTAGCCAGTCAGAACCACACAGTTGGCATTTCCTGTATTCTAATCTTACTGAGTTAATTACTCAGGAAATTATGGGGTTATTCTTAATATGATGATCATTAGTATTAATGATCATGATTAGTGCTAATAACTATTTGCAGGCAGTTTTGTCCTGGAGTTTGGTACATGAAGATCCCACTTGCGTCATCTCATTTTTCTCACAGTGAATTCTCTGGAGAAACCCAACATTTACCACCTTGTTATCTCACTGAAGTCATCCCTTTTACAGAGGTGTTGATGTTTTGTCTAGTAGGCTAGCAGAAAATTTCTAGGAAAAAAATGGAACTTTCTAGAATTCAGAATTTGGCAAGTTAGCTGTTTGTTTATTTCCCATCTCTTGACAAGCAGTGAGGATCTTTTTATTTTTTATTTTTATTTTTTTATCTAGAAAACGATAGGACATAAAAAGACAAAGAGAAAAAGAAAGCAGTGGTAAGGATGACTCCAGCATCTGGTCCTGAACAACTGGAAGTTGGAATTTGTTGGTGGAGGAGAGGAGAGAAAAGAGATACATGGGGGAGGGGCAGCCAACCAATGTGCTTGCTATACGTTGCAATAAAGATATCAAGTCATTAACTGGCTCATGGTACTGTGGAGTTCAAGAAAATTTGGACTGGAGCTGTATATTTTCTGTGTTGTGGTTTTTTCATCTCAAACATTTTCTGATTTCTTTGTGGTTTTTTCCTTGACCCATTTGTTGGTTAAGAGTGTTGTTCTGTTTCTACATGTTTGTGAATTTAGTAGTTTTACTTCTCTTACTGATTTCTTGTTTCATTTCATCATAGGAAAAGTGGTGTGTGTGTGTGTGTGTGTGTGTGTGTGTGTGTGTGAGAGAGAGAGAGAGAGAGAGAGAGAGAGAGAGAGAGAGAGAGAGAGGGAGAGAGAGAGAGAGAGAGAGGGGGGGCGCACACATATCGAAGGGGAAAGTACAGACGTCACGGCACTTGTCTCTGACCTTGGAAATCTGGCTAAAGTGCAGGTTTTGGTTCAGTAGGTCTCAGATTTCTGCATTTCCAACAAGCTTCACATGGAAATACTTTTCTGTCTGCAGACCACACCCAGAGAAGTCAGCCTGCATTGGTCACCAACTAGGACGCAGAGAAGAGTGTTTGTTATTTGTGAGGAATGTCACAGAGCCTGCCTCCAGCCAGCCCTGTCCATCTCTCCTTAGCAGAAAGGACTCTTTTGCACCCATAAACAGAAATTTATAGGTGCTCACTAAGGAAAGTAAGAAGTTAGGATGAACGATGTGAACTTTGGCCAACATTTAGAGATTTTTTTTTCAAGTTCTGTCCAGAGAACAAAGATCGCTACCCGATAAAGTGATCACTGACATCTATTATAAATGTCTTTAAAAATAATGAGATGGTGTGTGTATGTATATTTTCATAACCAGACTGTCATTGTGTCCCCTTTCAAGACTTTTAAAGACAAAGAATCTATCTTTCCAGTCACTACTCAGAGTAGCCTGGCAAGTCTAGCAGGTGTGTGTGTGTGTGTGTGTGTGTGTGTGTGTGTGTGTGTGTGTGGTGTGTTGGGGGTAGGTGAGCAGACAAGTAAAGCAGAGTGTGTTCTTCAGAGGAAGTATCCTCAAACCAAGGGAGATGCACAAGTGGAAAACAGCTCAAACTGTCCGGAGCCTACTGCCTAAGAAAGGATCCTGCTGAGAGGAATCACTGCCAGGGCGAGTGGGAACCTCAGGGCTTCACTTGAATTACCCAGGACTCCTCAACTAGGATAGAGATTTCAGGGTTCCTGGCAAGGGTCAGGTATTAATTGGTCGTGTGAGCCACACAGTCTCCACAGTAGCTGCTTACCTGTGCAAAGCAGCCATCCATATATAGGAGGTGGAAGTGGTGGTGTGTCAGTAAAATTATTTATGAGCACTGAAATGTGACTTTTGTGTCATTCTTTTAATATGTTTCCAAATATTATTATATTAGAAACATATTAAAAGATTATTGTTATTATTATTATATTATTCTTTTGATTCTTTTCAATCATTTAAAAATGTGAAAACCACTTTTGTCTTGCAGGTTTTGCATAGGCAGGTGGTAGGCAGGGTTTGGCCTTTGGCTGGAATAAATTACATGCTGGCAGAGGGGTTGGATTGGTGGAGAGGGTCTCACTGGATAATCTTTCAGTGTGACAGTTTTGGCGCTGTGATAAGATAGCCTGACACAAAGTTTAGCATTGAAAGTGTTTTCCACTAAAACAGGGGAATGGCAGCCATGGGATTATTTCATATTAATGTCATTAAATGTACCGAGACTGTTCTTTGTGCCACGAGAGCTCACTCACACGAGTTGCTTTCAGATAATGGTGAGACTCCTTCGTCGTGCTCCACAGGGTATTTTATTCTTACCCAGCCCTCTCAACGGCCTTTCTGAGGGGTAGAGGCAAGCATCAGCCCCATTCCACAGAAGAAACTCACCCACAGAACTGGAGCCATTAATTTTGGGTGAGAGCACTACCAGGGAACTCGCCTCTAGATCTACTTCCAAATGCTGTTTTTGTTTTCATCCCGCTAAGAAGGTGGTTGAGTCCTCAGATGTCATTTGCCAGTCATTTGCTGGAACATGAAGCTTTTCTGCTGAGAGAGAGAGATTAGGTCACAGGTTAGATGACTAAACAGAAATGGAGTCCTATATGGGTTTGTATTGCGGCCATGAGGACTGGCCTTCAGCAGCTCAGGGCTTGAGGGGGATCCATGGAGTCGGCAAACTAATCACTCAACTTGACTTTTCTGTCTGAGGGAATAAAACGTAATTCTCTGGTGAGGGGGTGAGTGATTACAGTGAATATAAGTGAAAAATAGCATGTTTCTCATTTCCCTTACATTTTATGTATCACAGTGAAAAAGAAATTATTCCTAGGAACCCACATACATTCATGTTCAAGCAACTTGCTACAGATTAACAGAGTATAAGTGAGCAAGGTATTTTTCTCAGCCAGTTCTTTTACTGGCAGGCTGCATTTTGTGGTTACAGGAAAGGATCAACCACTTTATTATTTATCTTAAAAGGCAATCTTAGGAAAATCTTAAAAGAATCACAAATCTAAACTTTTATATATATAAAAAAAATCAGTCAGCTCTACTTTCAATCATCAGGGTGCATGCCCACTCATCAACAGTTTTTTATGCCAGGAAGCTGAGGGCAGAAATGGGTACAAGGAATTAATCATCACCTTTGATCACCAACTCATCCTAGCAAGAAAGGCACATAAGCTAATAATAACTGGGCTGTCTTTGTTCTTGTTTCTTGGCCTCAATGAGTGACTCACTCAACTATGTGCCTTTCTAAACTTTACATTGTTCCCCAAGATTTTCTTCCCCAAAACCAATAACAAAAACATCTTAACTTAATCTTAAGTCATAGTTAAAGCTTTGTTTTAGCTATGATGCACACTGAAACCCATGAACACATCTCCCAACATCAAGATTAAAAGAACTTGAGCTAGTCTAGCTTCTGGGACACCACTGTTTTTCTTAATTATTAAGCTAAGCAGCAGTCTATACAGCTCCTCAAGAGAAACTCATATGGCCTAGCTGCGTGATACCTCCTTATTCTTATTTTGTATCTTCTGCAGGCCCTGTTTTATCAGGGGTGAGGGCAACACCATATCCTGCTTTTGCCTATATTAATTTTCCCACTAACCTAACCTCTATCGCAATCACTTGTTATAATTATTAAAAACCCTCTCAATCATTAAAATTCTACTTAAGCAGATACTATTATTGTATCAAATCTTTGCTTCAGTTAAACAGTACAGCTTAGGAGGAAATCATCTTCATGATAGCCCACAGGTAAAGATGCCCAGTAGAACGGGATATTTCCATGAGATAATCACACTACATTAAGGTCAGTGGGGATTCCACCCCCCCCCCCACATCCATTCACACCATGCCAGATACCAGAGAAAAGTGGCAGCAGAAAACATGTAAAGGCACAGCAGTAGCAAGAAGCATTCTGGAGCTGAAGCCCTCGGGGCCTTGCCTAGCTGAGATTCACCCATTAGTGCTTTGTTTCCTGGTGGGCCAATCTCCTGTGGCTCAATTGCCACCTGCTACTGGCAGGTTTGGAAGCTGGGGGTGTGAGAAGCCAGGAGTAACAGATCAAAAGTAATTTTTATTGTCCATGAATGGTCCCAGAGAATCCCCAAGGAGGCAGTGATGCCCAAGTACTGTCTGCACTCTTAGTAAACTGTTTTCTGGGGCCATCAGGCCCATAATTCTTGGCACTCAGGTAACTTTTTTTTTTTTATCTGCCTGGCAATATGTCCTCTTGTTGCAGGATCTATAATGAAAAAAGCTCAAACTTGCTTTTGCACCAAATATTTTTATGGTCTTATTTTCTGTCTCCAACTTGTCCTAAACCAGTTCTTGTTGACTTTTCCTAGTGACTTCTAAGAGCCTAGATAAAGAGAAACTTCTAGTTGTATAAGTCACAGGAACAAGTTGAGGGCTCCCCTGGGCCAGCCAAGCACTGAGACAGACATCCACAGGAGCCTTTTTGTGGACTGCAGCTTCCCCAGAGCCTTCCCGGGCGGGCCCCTGCCATTCTGTGTTAACCCTTGGTTGATGCTAGATTATCAGAAGATAATTAATAACTTCCCATCTGGTCAGTGAATGGATACCATTTAACCAAGATGCCTCTTTCTAGGTATCTGAACCCCAAGGTGGGCGGCTGTGACCATGAGGGGGCTCTGAGGTACTGTGTCGGTAGCCATTGCTTTGATGTCTAGTCTGATGGCTTTAGAACAACTGGCAATAGTAGGTGCTCGTGAGCTGCACTGTTCCTGTCTGTGACACTAGAGAGCAGTTCCCCACGTAGCATGACCCTTCCTCATCCTCTCTCCTTTTAGCCTACGTGTCTTCATGTTGAACGTTGTGTCTGTCTTGTTCCTGGTTGCAGCATCAGCTTGCACTTCCCCTGCAGTGGGGCCCAGCCCAGGAAGTAGTGCTGAAGAAAGTCACCTGCCAAGGTTTGGCTAAGTGGGAAGGTGGGAGCTTTGCCTGGCCACCCTGGGAGCAGGTGAAAGAGAGAAAGCAGAGGACCTGTGAAGGAGAGGAGGACAAAGTGTGTATCTCTGTGCCAGTGCTCACCGCTGTGGGAACTTCAGGGCTCCATGAAGGTCTTTGCTTTTTCAGGGTGAAGTGGAGCACTCTGCTTCCTCTATGGCTCCAGCCTCAGCGCCTGGGACTTCGAACAAAAGGCTCAGACTTCGTGCTGGAGGACTCCACCTTTCAGATTTTTGGGGGATCCATACACTATTTCCGTGTGCCCAAGGAATACTGGAGGGACCGCCTGCTCAAAATGAAAGCCTGTGGCTTGAATACCCTTACCACGTAAGTGTTGTTTTCTCATCACTCCACCAAGCCTGGCTACCAGACTGGGGGCCCTGGTGCTTTAAGCTTTAAGCTTTAAGCTTTAAGAGGAAGTCAGATCAAGCTGCTTGCTTAGGTTTGCAATAGAACTCCCTACAGATGAGGTAGAGGAGATGCAGCCAGGTAATAGGTTTTTTTTTTTTTTTTTTTTTTTTGTGTGTGTGTGTGTGTGTG
>CABHPP010082437.1:28486-39232 GCA_902168425.1 Peromyscus attwateri | reverse complement strand
TTTTTCCAGACAGTTTCTCTGTGTAGCCCTGGCTGTCCTAGAATTCACTTTGTAGACCAGGCTAGCCTCGAACTCACAGAGATCCACCTGCCTCTGCCTCCCAAGTGTTGGGATTAAAGGCATGCGCTGCCACCACCCTCCAGCTTTTTTTCTTCCCCTTTCTGAAATGGGGTTTTGTTATGTTGCCCAAGTTGGCTTCCAATTCCCGGACACCAATAACCTCTTGCCTAAATCTCCCAGGTAGCTGGGACTACAGATGAGCATTACTGAACCAGGTTCATTACTTGTAATTTGAGTGACAGATCCTTGGAACAGTATAAGCTGTTACGAGATAAAGCCCTTGTAACTGACATTTGATTAAATTAGCTGATTGATATGCAAGTCAATGCAGATTATGGTTCAGTGCTGAAGAGTATAGATCAGTGGCAGAGTGCTTGCTTAGCACGAGCAAGGTTCTAGGTTTGATTCGAAGCACTAAAAAAAAAAAACAAAGGTGGAACCAGCAATATGGCTCATTGCGTGATATAGCTTGCTGCTAAGGCTGAAGATCTGAGTTTGATCCCCAGGACCCACATGGTGGAAGAAGAGAATTAACTCCTGCAAGTTGTCTTCTTACCTCCACACTTGCAAACCACACACACACACACACACACACACACACACACACACACAAATAAATAAATAATGTTATTTAAAAAAATATAGCAAAAGAAACAAAGCAAGCTCTAAGACTGGCTAGTGATGTAGCTCAGCTAGTAGAATGCCTTCTCATATGGACATAGCCCTAAGTTGGATCTTCAGTACCACATAAGCCATGCATGGTGGTGCACGTCTGTGATTTCAGCATTTAGGAGGGGAGACAGGATGATCAGTCATCCTCACCTACATAGCAAGTTCAAGCCTGGGCTACATGAATCTGATTCCAAAACAAAAGAAGATTCATGATATACTTTAAAGATTGATAGATCTGTTGAGTGGTGATGGTGCATGTCTTTAATCCAAGCATTTGGGAGGCAGAGGCAGGAGGATCTCAATGAGTTTGAGGTCAGCCTGGTATACAAAGCAAGTTCCAGGACAGCCAGGGCTACACAGAGAAACCCTGTCTCTGGGAAAAAAACAAACAAACAAAAAAACCCCAAAACGATAGATCTGACAGCACCATGATTTTTCACTGATATTACTTAGCATAGCATCATATAGCAAAAAGCATAATACAAAATGAAACAGAAAATTCATTTTTCAATATCCTGTTCCTTAAATTTGAGTTGACTTACAGAATAGCATTTTAAATAGGTATCACGGTCTCTCAGTACCCCTTCCTATCTGATCTTACACTTAACAAGGGTAAGGGGCCAAGTCAAGCAATAATGGCACTTGATTGATATGCAGGAGGATCACGATTTCAAGGTCATTCCAGCTACAAAGTGAATTAAGGACAGCCTGGGGGCTACATGACATCCTGTCTTAAAGGAGGGGGCAAGCTGGATACAATGTTGTTTTCCTAGTTATTCAGGAAGCTGAGGCAGGGAGATTGCCCGAGCTCAGGAGTTTGAGGCCAGCCTGGGCAACACAGCATGACCCTATCTCAAACATAAATGAATAAGAAAGCAGGGCTATGTGGGCACTGGTTGGCTTCAATTCCTCTTTGCCTGCCTGTCGTTCCTATGGACATCTATCTGCACGGTGACTGTCCAAACAGCACTCAGCCTGGTGAAGTTTATGTTACCACAAGCTACCATAGGCGAGTATAAATATAGTAACTGAAGGGAGTATAAAATCCCAGTTAAAAACACCAACACCTCCCCACTTTGGACATTTTTACAATTTAAATAAAATTAAAACAATTTCAGGCCAGAATGTATTTCATGTTGACATAGTTCATAATGTGGATAAAATTATTGCTGGACAGTGGTGGCACACGCCTTTAATCCCAGCACTTGGGAGGCAGAGGCAGGTGGATCTCTGTGAGTTCGAGGCCAGCCTGGTCTACAGAGTGAGTTCCAGGACAGCCAGGGCTACACAGGGAAACCCTGTCTCAAAACAAAAACAAAAACAAACAAACAAAAAATCCAAAACAAAAATTATTTTCTTTTGTATTTTGAGATAGGGTCTCACTGTGCAGCTCTCCTGGCCTATATAACTTGCTGTGTAGACCATACTGGCTTCAAAGTTAGGGCAATCCTCCTGCTTGTCTCTCAAGTGCTGGAATTCCAGGCTCCTGCCACCATACCTGGCTAAGGAGGAAAGAGGTAACGTAAGAGCTAGTACCTCTCAATAGAGTTATCTTGTGAATCTCTAAATCTTAAATAGGTGATAAGAAGTGTTACCCCAATGACTCTCTCTGTATGTACTGTGCACAGTACTGTGTTAAGTGGCTGGCAAGCACACATAGGAAGCTAACACAGCTGTGTTCCTGAGGCAGTTCTGTGGACGGGTATACCTGAGTAAATGCCTGGCAATGGTGGACCTGTCCACAGTGACTCTGGAAGATGGAAGCACCACAGGGTCAGACATCAGTGTACTCATGATGGGATCCAGGAACTCGTCACAGGCATCTGCATATGTCTCCTCTTCCTGTTGCTGGAGGTCTGCAAGAGACTGAGGGACAACAGCTGGTTTCTAAAGTGAACTCAGTGCAGCTCCCAAAATGCTCAGTCACTACACCTTAATTTTGGTCATCAATAACCCTCCACAGAGAGGGCACTTTGTTTTTTTCAAGAACAAGCCCCAGACCCATGTTTTAGAAGCAGAGGTAGTTCTGCTGCAGGTTGGCTCAGCTGCTGGGAGTCATGGCTGGAAGTGGATGCAAGTGTCAGCAGGAGAAAGAAAGAACACCTCTTTCTGGCAGCGTTCTGCTCTGGATGCCAGGACTTGAAAGGGGAAAGGGCAGAGGCTGGTAGTTGCATAATTACTGAGCTACTCACGCAGCCTGTTTGAAGAGTGGTTTCTGATACAAGCAGGTACAGAAATTTGATTGCCTCCAACAACTGATCCTGTAACTCACTTCCTTAGGTCTGTGTCTGGCTGAGCCAATCAAGCCCAGCTCAAAAAAAAAAAAAAAAAAGGGAAAGGCAGACACCAGTAAAGAAGGTTTGAAGGTTCTATTTTTCTTTTCTTTTTTGGAGACAGGGTTTCTCTGTGTAGCCATGGCTGTTCTAGAACTCACTCTGTAGACCAGACTGGCCTTGAACTCGGAGATCCACCTGCCTCTGCCACCCAAGTGCTGGGATTAAAGGTGTGAGCCACCACTGCACGTTCTGGAAGGTTTTCTATTAGACTTCTGTGCCATGTACTTTTCCTTTCCCCCCATTTCTAATGGAGCTCTCCTACTGTCCAGCTGGAAGGATTAGCTGAGGACAAGAGAGTATCTTAATCTCTAAAATGCATTTCAGTATAAACCAGCCACCAATAGGAATGTGGAGAACAGGGAAAAGCAGTATAAACAGTGTTTGTGGACTACTTATCTTGGCTCTGTTGTTATTTATTCTGAGTTGGGAGCTCATTATGTTGCCCAAGCTAGCCTTGAATGTGCAATCTTCTTGCTTCAGCTGGGTGAGTGCTGGCTTATAGCTGTGTCTCAGCAAGCCTTGCCCTTCTTCCTGAATTTTATTCCAAAAAATTCTTTTGTATTAACACTAGGCTTTCAAATCTTTCCTAACACTGGGACATAAAAGTTAGTCTAAAGAAAGACTTCACAAATGCACTTTCTTTTCATCTGGTAGACACATCAATTCTGTTATTACTCTCCCTTGGAAGGGGCACTATTAGTAACATGGCTGTTCCCAGTTATTGACTGACTAGGAGGAAGGACCTGTTTCCAATGCCTCTAGGCAGTAACCCCTTTCTCCCTGAAATAGGGCAAAAGCGGCAGAGTTGAGGTGACAGTGTGGCATTTCTTACTGAATATAGGAGAAAAACTGTCCTTGACCTTACCTTGATTCTCTCTGCCAAGTTACTGAAAGCCACGATCATATTCCCAGGCTTATTGATTTTCTTCAGGACTCGGACTGTCTGTGCAAAGAGAGTAGGGGAATAGGAACGGCCATCCTTGGGCACAGTGGCACAGAAATTCTCCTCATCCCTAGGTCAGCATTAGAAAGAAACGGAGCATCAGAGCACAGGTCAATGTGTAGAGAGCAGATGGGCTACAGAGCAATCATTCCATCATGTGTAGGCCACAAGTGCTCTTTTCAACTAAAGACATTTTATTTCCTCTGTGTGTATGTGGTGTATATGTATGTGAATGTATAAGTATGTGTATGGAGGCCAGAGGTCAATGTTGGGTGTCTTCCTCAATTACTCCCCAGACTGTATTTTTTGAGACATGGCCTCTCACTGATCCCAGAATTCATCAGCTTGCCTAGGCTAGACAGCCAGTGAGCTCCAGGGATCCTCCTGTTTTTGCTTACCCAGTATTGGAATTACAGGTGCATGCTACCACATGTAGCTTTTTAGGTGAGTGCTGGGGATCTGAACTCAGATGCTTATGTTTGTGTGGCAAGCATTTTACTGACTAAGATATCTCCCTGGCTTGACATCTAATTTTCTTTCTTCTTCTTTTTTGTTAGTTTTTTTGAGACAGAGTTTCTCTGTGTAGGGCTGGTTGTCCTAGAACTCATTCTATAGATCTGACTAGCACAGAATTCAGAGATCTGCATGCCTCTGGCTGCTAAGTATTGAGACTAAAGGTGTGTGCCACCACATCTACTTTTCTACAAGGATGTCTCTACAAAGTGTTCTATGGCCCTAAAAAATGTTTTAACAAATAGCATAACCAGTAAAGTTTATCTTTGCACAGATCAAGAGAGAATGTTGGAAATCCTGAACCATGTCCCATGGATCAGAAAAAATCTCTCTTCCATTTATCAGCTAGAAGTGAGTCTTCCTCCCTCACTGTTTTCACACAATAGCTAGCCAGCCATTCTGCTATCACAGCATTAGCACCCCCCACAGCTTGCTCAATGCCAATCTCAGATACCCAAGATTTAAGTAGATAGTGCAGATGTCTGATACAAGCTGCTGAGGTTTGAAGTCAAATTCGCTGAAGTCCTTGACTTTGAGAGCGCCCATCTTGGGGCCAACCAGGTGCTGTAGGAAGTAGTTCAGCATGGAGATAATGCGCTCAGCCAGGAAGGGGTGCACGAATAGTGACTTGATCTCTGGAAAAAAGCCAAAGTCTCAAAACTCAACCCATCAGTAATTTTTCCCCTTATATCTAATTTCATCAGAAACCTCTGAGGATTTTAAATTACATAATACATTTTCAGTGGAGAAATCATAGACCAGCAAAACCAAAATCAAACAAGAAGGAAACAAAAGCTACTACCCACACCTGAACACTGTTAAAACATTAGAAAAATACATTTTTGTGTGCACCTGCATGTGTTACAGTGAGGGCGTGAAGTCAGAGGACAGCTGTGGAGTCAGTGCTCTCCTGCCACCATGTGGGTCCCAGGGCTCCAACTCAGGTTGTCAGGCTTGGTGGCAGATGCCCTCATCCAGGAGCCCCACATTTTACCTGTATTTCAGAATACCTAAATCTACCGTTCATTTTTTTCATCCTTTTCTCTCTTAATCTCCATCTCATTTTCTTTCTGCTCCATTTTTTAAAAAAAGATTTATTTATTTATTTATTATGTATACAGCATATATGACTGCAGGCCAGAAGAGGGCACCAGATCTCATTACAGATGGTTGTGAGCCACCATGTGGTTGCTGGGAATTGAACTCAGGACCTCTGGAAAAGCAGTCAGTGCTCTTAACCTCTGAGCCATTTCTCCAGCCCTTTCTGCTCCATTTTAATGGGAGAGTTCCTCGAGTTCATTTTGTTAACCCTTTCATTGAATATTTAAAGTTTGTTTGTTTATTTTTATGTGCACTGGTGTTTTGCCTACATGTGTGTCTGTGTGAGAGTGTCAGATCCCCTGAAACTGGAGTTACAGACGGTTGTGAGCTGCCATATGGGTGCTGGGAATTGAACCCAGGTCCTCAGGAAGAGCAGCCAGTGCTCTTAACCACTGAGCCATCTTTCCAGCCCCTATCTAAAGTTTTAAAGCTACATTTTCAATATTCAAAATGTCTTCCTTGTCCTTTGTGGCTTTTGTTCTTGCTTTGTGGCTGCCTTATCTTCTCTGATTTCCCTGACCTGATAGTTTTTAAAAGAAGCTTTAAAAAATTTTAAAATTATAGCTAGGTGGTGGTGCATACCTTTAACCCCAGCACCTGGAAGGCAGAGGCAGGCAGATCTGTGAGTTTGAGGCCAGCCTGGACTACAGAGTGAGTTCCAGGACAGCCAGGACTACAGAGAGAAACCCCCATCTCAAAAAACAAAAACAAACAAACAAACAAAAAAAAACCCATGAAAAAACAAACACAAAACAAAACAAAAAACCCCCCAAAACACCAAAAACCAAACAACCAAGTTTTTAAAATCTATTTCTGTGATTCTCATTAGACAGTTCCCTGCTCACTGGCTGTCATATCACACTGAATTTAATCACTGAATGAAAATTATCGGTCCTCTTCCCTCCCTCATTTGTTGTTATTTGCCCCAGGCTGTCACTATGTAGCTCAGGCTGGCCCAGGACTCAGAGTCCTTCTGTCTCCATCTCCCAAGTGGATGCAAAACCATGCCTAGATTATGTTTTTATAACACACACACACACACAATCTTACAATATGGATTTGACAAATATAGCACACTTTAATTCTGACTACCCATATTGTAAATGTTTGATAGCTCCACGTGGCAAGTGGTTACTGAACAGGGCGGTGTTGCTGTAATGAAAGTGGAAATAAGTGTCTTTTTGAAATCTATTTCGTTTAACCTGGATGGAGATATTTTCCAGAATATACGTACACATACATGAACATATATGATGTACAGTGTATATGGTGTACACACACAGAGTTAATGGCTAACTCATCCTAACAAAGTTTTTTGGGTATCAGGGATTGAATTTAGGGCTTTGCACACACTAAGCATGTACTCTACCACTAAGCTGCACTCCAAGCTCCTTCAAGAAACCAACTGTGTTACTAGCTTCTATTTTCTGGCATGTCAGTAATGGGCACCATCATTCATTTTGAAGTTTCTCTGATTTGTTTCACTCTCAGATGTGGAAGTTAGTCACCAGAGTCCAATTTTCTTTTGGACAGGGTCTTGTGCATCCCAAAGTGTTCTGGAACTTACTATGTAGATTCGGGTAACCTTGAACTTCTGATCCTCCTGCCTCAACATCCAAAGTGCTGGGATTATAGGTATGTGCCACCATGCAGGGTTTCATGTGGGCTAGGCAGGCACTCTACCATCTGAGCTGCAGTCCAGCCCCAGATTCTAACTCTTTTAACATTTAGTTGGGCTGATCCCGTAAGTGAAACAGACCTTGACTCCTGAATTTTGAGGAAGCAGACCATCATGTTCTTACCTGATGTCAGGAAGGAAAGGGTACCGATTGTTTCGTTGGACATGATGTTATGGAAACGTGCCAGCTGTCCAAACATCTGCAGGCCAGCCTCTTTCTCTCGGCGGGCTTCTGGCGTCAGACTTTCCCATTCTCCTCGGTCTTTCTCGATCTGCTGAATCTTTATCTTGCTCAAATACTATGGAAACCAGAAACGTGATACATCAGATAAGAGAATGTAATTGAAGGGCCATGACATTTAAGAGGGCTTAATTAAAATCCAGTCAACTGGGTTTAGAACGGTGGCTCAATGGTTACAAACTCTCGCTGCTCTTGCAGAGGATCAGGGTTTGACTCCTAGCACCAACACTGTGGCTCATAACCACCTGGAACTGCAGTTCCAGGGGGTCTGATGCCCTCTTCTGGCCTTCATGGGCACTGTATGTATTTGCATACATTCAAGCAAAACACTAATACACTTAAAAAAAAAAAAAAAGCTGGGTGGTGGTAGTGCCCACCTTTAATCCCAGCACTCGGGAGGCAGAGGCAGGCGGATCTCTGTGAGTTCGAGGCCAGCCTGGTGTACAGAGTTCCAGAAAAGGCACAAAGCTACACAGAAAAACCCTGTCTCAAAAAACCAAAAAAAAAAAAAAAAAAAAAAAACCAACAAAAAAACCCCCACAAAAAACCCAGAGGTGCAGAAGTGGCTCAGAGGTTAAGATGACTTGCTCTTGCACATGGCAGCCTACATCCACCTGTAATTGAGCTCCAGGAGATGCAATGGCTTCTTCTAGACTCCCTAGACACCTGCATGCATGTAGCGCACTTCCATACATGCAAACAAAACCCAGTCAACTAAGCTGGGAAAATCAGACACCAGGTAAAGGTCCTGAGCCTTTGTCAATACAGGGCTGGAGCTTAAGACCTTTTGGAGGGCCAGCGTGATGGGTCAGTGGGTTAAGGCACTGTTACCAAGGCTGAATAATGACCTGAGTTTGATGCCCAGAATCCTCCTGGTGAAAGGAGAAAACAGCTTCCCTCAAGTTGTCCTCTGACCTCCATGTGTGCATTCTAGCAAGTACGTGCGTGTGTGCGCGCGCGCGCGCACACACACACACACACACACACACACACTAAATCTTAAAGTCCTCATAGAGATTTGTCTCAGCTTGAGTAGACTGGTAGGTAACTGTCTGGAACTAGGACACTGTCTGGAGGGGAGGGAGGACCAGTGGAGCAGCATATGGAGCCCAGGCTAAAACACCAGGCTACCAGGAAAAAGGAATCCTTCCTAAAACAAAACCACAAAATGTTCAAAACTTGCTCACGAAAAACCAAAGTTCTACAAACATGCCTGATGTCTAAAATTAATTAGAATGTCATAGTTACTAAAGCCCTCGCCTCTCATCATCCTACAACTGCAGCAAACAATGAGTTTCCAATTTCAGGAGAATGCCATTTGTTTCACTCCCTGAATCATATTGTCCCTACTTACTAGATCTGTTTATCACAGGAACCGCTCTCATTTCCTCCGAGAACCTACCTAAGTGCCAGAGTGCAGGGTTATGAAAAGAGCAGGAGGCCAGATCCCTCTCACAAACCAAACCCAAGTTACCTAGTGGGTTATCAGCGAGAGCTCCTGACTGTCCAGTAGGCTACCCTCAAACTAAGCTGTACCTCCTCCTGGAGGTCACTGCCTGGTCATACTGATGCTCTGGCCTCCACCAGGAGATCCTGTCCAGCTGCAGGGCCAACACAGCACACAGCTAAGCCTAGACTAAAACCGCTGCAACTGTGAGCAAAAGCAATCCTTCCTTCTTTAGGCTGTTCTTCTCGGGTACTCTGCAAGGAAAATCGGACAGTCGCTGACTAAATTAAGATCCTATGATTTCTTTTCACATTGCTGGCCTGTTGATACACCTTAGTTTGGCTTTATTACACTTTAAAAAATGATTTATGTGTATGTATGTTAACCACATGTGTGCAGGAGCCTGTGGAGGTCAGAAGATGGTGTTGGAGGCCCTGGAACTGGAGTTACAAGTGGTTGTGAGCTGCCATGTGGGTGCTGGAAACAGGTCCTCTGCAATAGTAATAAGTGCTCTTAACCACTAAGCCATTTCTCCAGCCCCAATACCATCTTTTAAACTCTCAACCAAAGAACCACCCAAGCCCATAAAGCTTCAACAATGACCCTTGACCTTGTCTCTAATGAAATGATAAACCTAGAAAGCCGCATACTGGCAAGAACGGGGCACACAATTACACAGACATTTTTGGTGTGCGAGACTGTTCTAAGGCAAGGATTACTCTATTATAATTAAATGGTCAAAAGAATATACTCTCTGCCGGGTGTACTGGTTCATGTCTGAAATCCCAAAACTCTAAGAGGCTAAGGTGAAAGGATTCCTGTGAGTTTGAGGTCAGCTTGGGATAAAGAGTGAGAGAAAACTTGTCTAAACACACACACACACACACACACACACACACACACACACACACACACCCCAAACCAAATCAAATCAAACGCTATTATCATCACCCTACTACCACCAATGCTGATGATTTGAAGCATTTCTCATTGACACCACTACAGATGGTATAGGAACACATACAGTTCTTTCTTTTTTACCTGTATGGCTTCATCCAAAAGGAAGATAGCATCATTCATTAACAGGTTAAGAAATCGGAGGAACAGTGGGGGATTCATAGCTTCTAAATTCTTAGAGGCATAGTCAGCCAAATCCTGTAAGTCCCAGCCCAAGAAGAAGAAGAAGAAGAAGAAGATATTTTAGTACCAAATTACAACTTTACCGAGGCTGACCTGAAGCAACTGGTTTCATGAAAAGCTCTTTTACCTTAATGCTCTCCCGGTAGCTATCTGTCCCCCACATGTATCTTAGGATGGGATACATAGGGCGGCGGTAATTAAACTTCTGTTCAAATTGATGGGGGTCCCCTAGAGTAAGGCAAGAATGAGAAATCAGAAGGGTAGTCTAATAGAGAAGGAGCAGGAGCTTATGCACATGTGTTGTCTTCACTCTGAATGTCAAGGCTGCTGCCAAAATCTTCTCCAGGAGTTCCCCCAGCCCATACCCCTGTGGTGCCGGGGATGAAACCTAGGCTGTAGCTACGATTACTTGCACAAGATCACATCAATAAGACAACAGGCAGCACTAATTGGACATAGTGGGTTGTGGATAAAAAAGGTGCAGCCGTGAAAGGGGAAAGGGAACATGTAGGGAGTACCCGCGGGGGGTGGGGGGGGGGAGGGGGGGGGGGGGGGGGGTGGGGGGCGGACATGGTGAAGCATCCTGTCCATGTCTGCGACTGTAAAGCGGACAGA